>CAUYSK010115993.1:0-129751 GCA_963575035.1 Avahi laniger
TGTGCACGGCTTCCTGGGGGGAGACTGTCAGAAGTGAAATACTGGAGACCCCCCCGTGTGCTGGGTCCTTAGCCTGGCCTCAGAGACAAAGGCGCCAGAGAGAGGGAAGGTGTGGTTGGAATCCAGGGGACCATTACATATTCGATTTTATCAGACTTGAAGGACAAACAATGGTACTTCGGGGTGCCAGGATTCACAATACAATGTGGCTCTGGGGGAAAAGCTGTCCCTCCCCTGCTCGCCACAGACCCTGGAGAACTGCAGCTCCTGGGCCGTGGAGGTGTCTGCATCCGGCTAAGGAGCAGGAGGAACTTCTGCACACGGCGGGGCTTTTTATCTTTATGTTTAATATTTTTAAAAATTATTCTCATCAATAACACATTTATTCCAATGCAGGACTGCTTTTTAGTCCATTTGTAGTATATTCTTGTACAGATCTTCCCAGAAAGGAGCAAATTTTTTCTTTCTGAAATGAAAAAAATTGTGCTTGTCTATATGTTCTGTATCAGCAGCTTAAGAACATGAATTAAGCAATTGTTGAACTACAACAACCTGAGGGGAATACGCAAGAGAAGAAAAGAAGCGGGGGAGAGAGAGAGAAAAGACAGATGAGGAGGAGGAGGTGGAGGAGGGAGGGAAGGAAGGAAAGAGGGAAGAAAGGATTGACTATGATCAGTGATCAGTTCTTGGCCTCTAGAGCCTTTCAGAGTAAACTTCCAGCTTCCAGACAACACTTCTTTCTCATTTGGAACAGTTTCTTAAGATTCCTTTTAGAAAACTCTAATTGGACTATAATATAATAACAACTTTATTATATTATCCTTGAGCACTTCCTGTGTATGAGCCAGACACTATTCTGAATGCCTTCATCTATTTAGTTCAATCAGAAGCTTACTGCTATTACTTTCATTTTACAGATGAGAAAACTGAGGCTAAAATGACCAAGTCACTTGCCCAGAGTCTGCTATCTGTGGCTTTTCTTTGGGGATCTGAGAGGGAAGCTGTGGCTTGAAGCAGTGTTTGGGGCGTGCAGAGCAAGTAACTGTGGTTTTCTGGGGACAGGGTCTCTCCATCCCAGGGCTCCCCTGCCCTTCATGGCTCCTTAAGTTCCTCTGCTGACAATCTAGTCCATGCTCTTCCTCATTGGCCTTACTCCAAGGAGCAGCCATACCCCCCAGGGAAGAAGAACCCATAGGCTAAAACAAAGAGACATCTGGGAAACACCTAGATCAAAAGACAAATCACAAACTAGAGCACAGATCCCATCAGTATCGGAGGTCTCAGAGGGGACAGGCGGAACACTCAGGCTAAGCATAACAGAAGTATTACGAGAGGTAAGGAAGATAACAGTGACCTGAAACAAAAACATGAAACACGCACACAAAACAGTGAAAATGCTAGATATGAAAATATAATCATTGAAATAAAGATTGCAATAGTTACGGTAGAGTCCAGTGGGTGTAGCTGAGAAATTAATCAGTAAATTTAGGAATTCTTCCACGTGGAAAAAAAGTTCAAAGATAAAGAAAGAATACCTAAAAAGTTAAGGATTATAGAAGATAGAGACAATAAAACCCAAACACCGAATATATACTGTATGATAGGATTTTATTTATATAACATTACAAACAGGCCAAAGTAATTTACAGTGTTTGAAATCAGGATAAGGGTTACCTTTGGGGAGAAAGATGGAGTTGTTCACTGTGAGCTCTGCAGTGCTGGTGATATAGGATGTAGTAAAAAGAGTGTTTTGAGGGAAATTTATAGTCTAAATATTTATATTAGAAAAGCTAAAAAATCAGTGTAGCAGGTGTCCAAATCAAGAAGTCAGAAACAAAACAGCAAATTCGAAGAAGGTAGAAAGGATAAAATAAAAATGGAAATCAGTGAAATATTACTAGAAAGCAAAGCTAAAATGGAGATCAACAAATTCGAATTTGGGATCATCACAACAACCAAAATTAACCAAGCTCTATGAAGATTAAGCAAGAATAAAACGGAGAAAACACGAATAAGCAATAATAGGAATAAAAAAAGATGTAATTACAGATATAATCAGAGTTAACATAATACATATGAGCAACTTTATACTCATTTGGAATTTAGGTGAAATGGATAAATTTCTAGAGAAATACAACTTACCAAAACCAGCGAAAGAGAAATTTAAAAGTCTGTATATTCATGTAATTATTAAAAGAATTGAATCACTGGTCAAATTACTCCATTTGCGATAATGCCAACCTGCTTTCCAAAATGATTGTATCAACTTGCACTTGCACCACCAACATATAAGAGATCCACAGTTTGTGTGAATCCTTATTTCTCTAACACATTTACTGTCCGAGTTTTTCATCTTTGTCTACTCCCACATCCCGTTTACTAGGTGCAAGATACTTTGTAGGTTCTCCTTTAATTACTGTGAAATCATCTTTATGAAAGGGGAACATTATCCTGGACACGCTTTTAATATTTCTCCAACATTTCCATAGCATTTTATAAAACGCTTTGACAGTCACTAATATGCTTAATCTTAATGGCAATATAATGAGGTGACTATTATCTCTTTTTTCATAGATAAGGAAACTGAAGCTCAGAGTTGAAATAATTTGGAAGAGAGTTCCAGGGTAGGACTACAGGCAGAAGAGAGGGGGATTTTTATTTAGAAAAAAGAAATCGTTGATGTCGTTATTCCCCTATCTTCCTAAGCGTCTGTAATTTGGGTTTTCTGGGAAACAGGCTTAGTGCGCAAGAGGTGTATGGGTGTGTGATGCCCAGGAGACACACAGGGGGAGGAAGCGGGGTTGGATAGGGGAAGCCTCCGACCATCTGCGAGAGGAAGGGGAGAGGAAGCGAGGCTGGGCAAAGAGAGCCTGAGAGCGCCAGGGATGCCGCCCTGACGAACACACTGGGGGCCCCAGGCACTCACTGCCCGTCGCGGAGGCCCCTTTGGGCAGCAGTGGCCAGGCTGGACCATCTCTGCTGCTCCTCCCTTGGCCAGGGGCTGCCCCAAAAGGGCATGGCTCAACTTGAATTATTCATCCATTTGAATTTTATTGTCATAATTTATTTTTTAAAATCCATTTATATCTATTTGAGTCAGTATAGATCCACAGATATTTACTCTATGGGTTAGAGTGCACTATTATTATTATTATTATTATGTTTTGCTGCTCGAATTGTCCCAGGTTTGCTCATTAAGGGCTCCTCCATGTTGGCTTCTGTGCTCTTTCGACGAGCTCCCATTCTACGTTTTTCTGGATACCTCCTTCCTTTCTGGCATCATAAAATGTTTGGGTTCATATTGTTATTTTTCTTGCCCCAGTTCTGGAATCAGACATTTTTTTTTTTCCAAGGAGCTCTGGTTCCTTTTCTTGAATAATGATACATAGAAAACAAGATCTGGGTGCTAGGTATGGGGAAAAAAAAAACCACTTTGTAACATGCTATGGGAAAAGAAAGAGAGAAAAAAAGATTAGGGCGCTGTGTCCCCAAAGCTGAGCACAGTGTACTCACTGGACGCCCAGTGTTTGTTGCTAATGTGGCTGAATTTTTAAGCCAAATTTAATCAAAGACAAAATGCTTGATTCAGACAGCGTGGGTAGGGTGACCCACTGTCTCGGTTTGCCAGGTACTGAGGAGTTTCCTGGGACGTTGAACTTCTAGTGTGACGACCGGAAAGTCCCGGGCACCGCAGGTTGGGTCACCCTAGTATGGGATAGGTATGGGTGGAGGAGGAGATCAATGTGGGCCTCATCCATCAGAGAAGCTTTCCGGGGGCGGTGGGGAGCAGGGCTTGGGCAGTTCTTTGAGGCATTGGGAGAGGTGAGAAACCCCCTCTCCCCTCCTTAGGCATCTCAAACCCTGTCACTCTGATGACTGGCGTTTGCAGAGTGGGTCTCACCCACAGCTCCTGATTCTCTGCTCTCTCCTCACTGAGCTGTAAATAATGGCTTTGGACTTTCAACACCGCTCAGATAAGCTCTGACTGGAAACACAGTCTGTGCCAGTGGAGCACATTTCTCTGCCAGTGCCAGCCTGTTAGAGGAGGAGGTGGGAAGTCCAGCTGCACGGTTACCACCGGGCTTCCAGCAGCATCCCATCTGAGGTTTACGGAAGCACAACCGAATCAACAAAGGTTTTGTTTCAAGCGTTGCTGGCCATAGCGGCTGAGGGACCTCAGCTGTTCTTATTGAGCATTTCCCACAAGGGCTGTGGGGGAGGCTGAAGGATCAGGACAGGAAAGGTTTAGAGATGAATGAATCCCAGGCTTAAGCAGAAACTCAGTCAAACATCTTGTTAAGCTCCCTGCCTTTATGCACAGCTCTATTATTGCCCCCATTGTACAGATTCAGAAACTGAGGCTTCCAATGATTAATGGCCATGCCCAAGCTGCAGCATGGTATGTGCTAGAGATGGGAGAACACTTTCCTCCAAGAATAGTGCCCATTTTGCCACACTAATGCTTCCTCAAAAACATTCTTAAAATCCACATGATGCACACCATAAGAAAGTCGTCATTTAAAAAAATGTTTGCTTAATCTAGATTTCTCCATCTTATTTTCCCATGGAGGACTTTCTTCACCAGATGTCTATTATGAGACCACAGAGAGCTGAGTCCAAGAAAGTTGTCACAGATGGGAAATTTGAGGTTAAAAATCAAAGGTAGTAAAAATCACTGACATTATAGAGGTGCACAAATACCGTAACCACTAATGAGGGAATTGTTTTGGCTGATAAATCTATATGACTGATACAATATAAGGACATTTTTGGTTGGCTGAGCTGTAGTTCACTTTAGACCACAAAATAACTACCCTCTCTCTGGTGCTGCCGCTCCCAGCAGTTTGTTTTAAGCCTCTTGTGCAGCCAGGGGTGAAGGATAACAGTTTCGTCAAGAGGTTTTAGAGACTTTGGGCACAAGCACTGCTACTTTGGGGTCCAGGTGAGAGAGTATGAGCAGAGTCAGTAAGAGGGTCAACCTGTCCACCTTGACACAGAATTCAGAGCAGGGCTGGCACTTTGGGGATTTGCAGTTTTGGAAGCGTTAGGAGACAGCACCCTTGACAAACACATTGCCATTTTCTTACAGGGAACTCCTGCCTAAAAAGTGAGAATAGGATAGAATAGAAAATCTCCAACAGAAAAGTAGAGAGAGGCTGTGAAAAGGATATTTGTGCGAAGAGAAGTCACCCAGGAAGCCCAAGCTAAGAGTCCAAGGTTGTTGGGAATCAGAAATCAGACAACTACTTATTCAGATAACAGTGAGCTATCCCTTCATGCCTACTAGACTTGGTGACAATTGGAGCAGAAACGTGGCAGAAACTGGCAGGAACGTGGAGTTATGGGAGGCCACATACTCTGCTGGCGGGAAGGTGAACTGGTACTGATGTCATGGATGGCCACACAGCACCACTCATGCAAATTATGTATGTACACACATGTGACCCAGAAACTCCTTGCCTGGGGTCTATCCCAGGGGAAGTCTCTTGAGGTCCATAACGGGACATGGAAGTTTGTTGCGTTATAGTTCATGGTGAGGAAGTTGGAGGCAGCCTGGGAATTCATTCATCACTAAAAGAGCGGAGATGGGCAGGGATGCTCTCAGCTGATAAGCATGATATAGCCATACTGGTTGTGGAAATGATAGAATAGCGCCCCCATGCCAGTTCATAACCAGGCACTTCCCCTTGCCTGCTAAATGCCTCTCCATCTCTCCCTAAACCTGCCCAATCCTTGCATGATGCAGTGACGTAAGATTAAATCCTGCATTTCAGGGTCCTCTGAGACCTAGTGCCAGTACTAAAGCAGCTTCCTGATTGGGTCATGTCTGTGTCATTCAAAGGTTAAATATTTTGGACATTAACTCTGTGGAGAGGTCGGATGAGGGAGATTTATACCATGGAATACTAGGCAGTAGTTAGAAGCAATGGATGTAGACATAAGCTTATATGTTAGGGAAAAATTAGTTCTTGTGAAAATGAATTATTCTCTATGAATGTCATTTATGTAAATTAAAAATTGCATGCATGCAAAATTAAAATGAGCATTCTGTAAGAATATATTCAAAAGGTAGGATGCACACACAATATGTTAAAATGAATGCTTAGGGAAGGAAAAGAGAACTGGAGCGAGTCACGGTGATTAAAGGGAGTGAATGAATGAACAAATGAATAAAAACAAGATCACAAGTCAATAGTGAGGCTATGCAGTGAGGAGTAAGACCAACTTCATTATCATCCACTGGAGTACGAAGTAGAAAAGTATTAGCTAAAACATAGCCCCATGTGCCAGGCACTGTTGAAAGCATTTTGCATATGTTAACTCATTTGATCCCAATAACATTTCCAAGCCTGGCCGTTTCCCTGTCTCTGTGGTATCCTAGCAATGCTGCAGCTGTTGCAGTGGCTTTCAGGCCAGCCAGCGCAGACCAGACTCGGTAAGCCAGAGTAGCAGAAGAAAAAGGTGGAGAGTTGTCCTGCCACTGGTTTGCAAACCATGTGAAGACAGCCAGTGGGGACTATGATAGGTTTCTATTGCTGCAAGAACAAACCCAAAAATGTAGTCACTTAAAACAGCACACATTTATTCTCTTACAGTTCTGGAGGCCAGAAGTTCAAAATCAGTTTCCCTGGTCCAAAATCAAGCTGTCAGCAGGACCATGTTCCCTCTGGAGGCTCCAGGGGAGATCTGTTTCCTTGTCTTTTCCAGCTTCCAGAAGCTACCCACATCCTTTGGGTCATAGCCCCTTGCTCCATTCTCAAAGCCAATGATGCTGTATCTCTCTGACCATTCTCCCGTGACCATGGCTCCCTCTCTGACTCCGACCTCAGCTGGAAAAGTGTCTTTTGAGGACTCATGGGATTAGGTCAAGCTCACCTGGATAATCTGGGATAATCTCCCCTATCTCATGGTCTTTATCCTTAACCACAACTGCAAAGTCTCTTTTTTTCCACATAAGATAACATATTCACAAATTATGGGGATTAGGGCCTGGGCATCTTTAAGGCGCCATTATTCTGCCTACCAAAGGAATTAACAGAAACTCTTTGGGGTGGAATGACTCTGAAAGAGAAAGATAGAGTTTTTCACAGGCAAGGTGAGGAAGAACGGGAATTTACTGATGGTATTGGTGTTCATATGACCTCATGTACAATTCAAATGTTGATGAAGTCTGCCAACATTTGGGCTGCACTTAAAGTCATTTGCAAAAGATCAAAAAAGACCCTGGAAAAAGAACGAGAGAATCAAAGAGGTGAGGGGAGCAATTTGCAGACTCTCAGATTAACTGTGGAGTCAGGTGGGTGGGGGCAGGAGAGTGAGGTGTGGAGTTGCAGGCCCTCAGACGTACTGTGTTGAGGTGCAGAGAAGAAAAACGCTAGAAAGCTCCCATTTCCTTGTCTTCCATAAAAGCAAGCTAAACTAACTAAGCTCACTAATAACAACAGCAAAAAGTGCTATTTATTTTTTATTAGATAGCTTAGTTATAGAGAGATAACTCTGATATTAAAAATGTTTTAATGTCTTAACGTAATTCCTAGTAGAATTAAAAACTGCATGTTTTTCTTCTTTCTTCTAAATCGGTGACAACGCTGAAAACAAGTTGAGCATTGTCCATACATTAGAAAGCAAAATTAAAAAGATTTCATAAGAGAACATAAAGAGAAAGCATAAACTAGGCTGACAGAGGCCGGATCAAGAGAGGCAATTGTAGCAATGATTGCAACTAAGGGTGTAAATTCCACTACTACGAAGCAAGGACGCTCAGACTATGGGATTATATTTGTTTAAAGAATTGCTGCTTGCAAGATATACAACTGAAGCAAAATGACTTCAAATGTCTAAAAAGTAAAGCTGGGGTATATACAACTATTATGTATCCATAATCATTAAAAATTAAAAAAATAAAAAGCAAAGATGGGAAAGGTAATATTAATTAAGACAAAAAGTGACTGCCGACATAGGAAATAGAACATCTAAGGCAAAATGTTGACCATGATAAGTGGGAAAAGCACTTATGATTAAAATATATTATCAATAGTAAAGTTTTAAGAGGACCGAAGTTTTATTCTTTGAATCAATATAATCAATAAAATGCAACCCATTGGAAATATGTGAAAATTGTTTGGTAACTGCTCAGCTCATACCTGTAATCCCAGCACTTTGGGAGGCTGAGGCAAGAGGATCACTTGAGCCTAGGAGTTTGAGACCAGTCTGAGGAAGAGCAAGACCTCATCTCTACAAAAAAATAGAAAAATTAGCTGGGTGCGGTGGTGCTCGCTTGTAGTCCCAGCTACCCGGGAGGCTGAGGCAGGAGGATCACTTGAGCCCAGAGGTTTGAATTTGCAGTGAGATGTGATGACACCACTGCACTTTAGCTGGGGTGACAGAGTGAGATCCTATCTCAAAAAAAAAAAAAAAAAAGGAAAAGAAAGAAAGAAAGGAATATATGAAATTGGTAACTGTAGTGAACAATTTTGATATGCTGATATATAATATATATATATCAATGACAAATGAAGGATAAAGAAATTAAATATGGATGTAAATGTCACAAACAATGAAAATAAATTAGGTAGAATGAACAGGATCAGTTTTTTTAACTTTACTGAAAAATGTACCTTCTTTTCATATGCTCATGAATTATTTATACAAATTGTATGATACACGCTAAAGAGCACAAAGATTCAAAAAAGCAATTCGATAGATTAGAAATCAGAATTTCAACCAATATTTCATTAAATAACAATTGTTTCAAAACTCAAGATAAAAATAATGGGTAATTCACAAGACAATGAAACTTCTTTTTAATTCAAAACACTATAGAAACATACATTCAGTCAAAGATTATAATACCATATTTTTAATGTACCTTTCCTATATTTAAATATGTTTAGATTCACAAATACTCACCACTGGCTACAGTTGCCTCCAGTATTCAGTAGGTAACGTGCCGCACAGGCTTGTAGCCTAGGTCTGCAGTGGGCTATACCATCTGGGTTTTCTACCTTGCAGCCCCCAGCTACCATCTGCTGGAATGCTGCCACCCTGGCCACTGGAGACACTTCCTGGAGGACCACAGGAAGTGTCACCTTTTTTCATGGGTTAATTTTAAGGGCCGGAGCCATACCTGTGTTCATTCCACTTGTGGGTTTCAAAGTCAACTCTTAGCAGTACCCATTTAATCCCTGATGGTGCTGATGAAACTTGGAAATATTGCAGCTCAGGAAATAACTGCATCTTCATTATGATTACTCCCTAACTCTTAATTAACAGCAATAATCCTGAAGCACGATTTGTAAATATTTGTTCACGATAGTCCCCAGAGGCGCTGTGGCATGAACCAGGACACTCAAGTTCACTGCCGCTACTTACCAGCTGGTGTCTTCAAACTGGTGCCCTAGACTTTTTCGGCTTTACTAGCCTCCCAGATAAGATGGAAAGTAAGACTCTCTGCTTGCCTTTAGGAACTTACAATTCTTTGTGAGCCACGCCCTACCCGCAGCCATTCTCTCCCTTGCAGTACTCTGCTTGGGCCAAACAGGGCCTGCTGCTCCTCTTCTTCCTTCACAGCACGATTTCCACCTGCCACACCTTGTCCAGGCCACGCCCTTACCTGGAATGTCCTAACAACACTGTGAGGTATGAACTAGTATTACCCTCGTTTTTCAGAAGAGGAAATTGAGATTCAAAGAGACGAAGCAACTTTCCCCCCTTTTTCCTTCTCAGAGTTTATCCTACTAGAACTTCGGGACCAGCTCACTTACAAATACACACTCCAGAGCGCCTAGCACCAGGCCAGCTTATTAAATTAATGAACACACATGTTAAATAAATAAGCAAATGCCCATGGATGCTACTGTTTGATTATGTTCTAGGTCTATCCCTGGATTTCCTTTGGGCCCATGCATGCAATGGCAGGGTTCTCTTCTTGGCTACAACCACATTCCATTTGAGGAATAATTTAGAAGTGTGACCGCAAGATAAAATGTCAGTCTGACTCTGGGTTAACCAGTGTTTCTAATCAAGCCACGATAGGCAGTGCTTACAGCTAAATACAGTGTGGCTTTGGTGACAACTCAGCAAATAGTCTGTTGCCTTCATTATCTCATTCCCTGACATTTCCCTGATGAGTTTACAAATCCCTGTGGAGTTGTGGCCCCAATCTCTTTAATAAGGCCTTCAAAAGCTGGGGGAAAATTATAGCAGCATAGAAGGTTGGCTTTGCCCTATATCTACTTCTTAAGGGTTTCTCCTCCCCCTAGTGAAATAAATACCATTTGGTAGACTGAGGAGGTTAATTTCATGTGAGTTGGCTAGGGCACATGATTGAGTTAATTCTTCAAGCAGCGAAAGAATATTAAAAGCAGTTTCTGCCTTCCCTGACGTGGTGGGTAACAGAAATGGAAATATTCCTTTCCTCTAGGAAAGAGCTAAGGGAGTGGAGAGCTTGGCTTCCATAGTCATGAACCCAGGTTACAATCCGGTTGTGTTCAATGTTTACTAAGTCGGTACTCTGTGCTGGATCATGCGCTAGGTGCTGGAGTTACAGCCATACTAGGGAACTTGGAGGAAGTGACGCTGTCGCAAGGCAAGTACTAAGAGGCACGAGTGAGCAGGGGAATACAAAACCCCGAGGGGCCAGACATTCCTCTGCTGGTGTTCAGCACCGCTTCCAACTCCTGCTCTGTTCTGCCTCAATACTCTACGTGCAGAACAGGACCTGGGGACCTGTGTCCCCCCGTCCCTTGCCAACAAGATTCTGGTTTACACTCTGTTCTGAGAGGCACATGTGCAAGATTTGGAAAGAGAAAGAGAAACAGAAGCCACTTCCACTCCCCTGCCGGTGACAGAATCAAGGGTTTGGACAGACGTGTGATTGGGCACTGCAGCACCTGTTGGTGGTGCTACAGGCAACTGTTACTATCCCTGTGGGTTCCTGGCCTGGCATTAGTTTAAGCTCAGCTTGTAGCCTGTAACCACTGAGGTTTTTGCTTTGTTTTGCTTTGTGTCAAAGAGAGCTCAGGTGCACAAGATGGATTAATCACAAGCCTTAGTTCATAGCTCACTCATTCTTGGTCCATACATGGCCTCTTGTTGGTTATTTATTTATTTGTCGATTAGTGTATCTTAATAATGCAATCAGCATCCAGGAATCCACCACTCTTTGGTCCTGTAGAAACTTTGTGTTCTTCAATGCACTCTGCAAAATGCTGGCAGAATTTTACATCTTTGCTAAAATAGCTATGTGACTTTGCAGATGTCCCTTTAACCTCATCACTGGATCTGTATCTTTGATAGATCCTGTATATTTTTTGCTTTTATGTGAAAATAAGGAATAGACATTTCAAACTCCTTTTGACACAAAGAATAATTTCCACCTAGTAGTGTAAGTTTTAAATGGATCAGTCTTGGGCAAAAGTATAAATGCATTGATATTTCTGTTCTTCACTGTTAAGCATTCCTTTGGCAATAGCATATTGGGGCATTTCTACGTGACCAGTGTGGCATGAGCCACATTAAAGCTTTGGGAACTCTTTTTTGGATTAATCGAGGAAATGAACCCTTTGAATAAACATTTGTTTTTACATAGTAGATCCTCGAACATATTAAATGAATAAATAAGTGAATAGCATTTAAAGATTTTTTTAAATGACATATTTGTTAGATTTTTAATCAAAGGAACTTTTATATCAAAGGGCACAATAAAATATAATTTTTAGAACATGTAAACAATTATCTTACTATTTAATTGAACAATTTAAACTTTTTCAAGGTATAGGTTTGAACTAAACTAATAATTAAATATAGAAAACCACATTTAAGTATGCCAGTTTTCTTACACTAAGTTAAACAGAAAGTATATTATGTAAACAAAATAAAATTTGGGAATTCAAAATAAGTGAAAACAACAGCAAACAAATTAATTGAATCAACTGAAATCAAAATGTAAAAAATATTTTTCTGAAATGATTGTCATGTAACCAAAAAGCTATGCTCTAAAGTGAATGTGAACCACAAAGCTAATTCTTTAAGATTTATTTAATCATTTCTTAGAGAGTTGACTATTTTCTATTACAGAAGGTCAGTTATTATGAGAAGGCCCATAATTCACTTTCACTTTAATTCAAAATGAGAGAAAAAAATAGATTCTCTACTGGGTGATAGGCAACTGGAAAGGAGTCTCAGAAATCTTATAAAATCGTCTACTCTGGGGCCTTTTGCCCAAATCCAGGAGATTTGCCCCAATCTCAAGGAGAAATAGCTAACCACATTTCAACCATGTTTATGGTAGAAAAGAAATTTCTCCTGTTGTGGACTAGACCTAATGTGGCCATCCAAAGAACCCATCCATTTGCAATTAGTACCACAAATCAAGTGCATCAATGCTTAAGTGACCTTCATTCTCAGCCTACAGACTTCTGCCTGCTCCTGCCACAGCACATATGCAGAGATCTATAGGTAGTGACATCTGTAATAAAATGGGAAGGGCATCTCATCCAACACTCTAGACAGCAAAAGAATAATTGCAATCACAACGACCTCTGTTGGACAAAGTGCCGTGCACTTTCTATTTACCTGACATCCTTGCGCCTGCCAGGTAAGCACTGTTATTTGAATTTTACAGGTAAAGAAACTGAGGATTGAAAACAGTGTGACTTACCCATAGCTGCACAGCGACTGAGCGATGAAGTCAGGGTTTAACACAAATCCTTCTCTAAAGCCCACATCTTTTGTGCTACACTAGAGTCCTAATAACCGCATCATCCTCCCAGATACTCCAGTTCTTCCAAGGATGGAGTGAAGGCAGCCTGGTGATATCTTGACCAAGTGAAATTATTAGAAGAATCTTCCCTGTCACTTTCAGCTACTGGAGCTGCCCTTGGAAGCAAAAGGAAAACTATCTTGCACCTTTCCTCCACAGGAAAGGCCTTCACCTATTTGAAGATACCCCTCACCCCTGCCCCGTGGTACCCTAGGTCTTCTCTTCAAGCTGATGTCCCCAGGGAACACGTATTGCTCAGAGTTCTCCAGAGAGACAGAACCAATAGGCTATACATACACATCCACACTAGAGTCGCACCAGAATTCACAGATTCAAACTGGATCTCCTCCATACACACATGGGGGTCGGCGGGGGAGAGAGTGATTTTAAGGATTTGGCTCACATGATGACTTCGGGAGCTGACAAATAGGTAAAATCTGTAGGGAAGACTGGAATCTCAGGCAAGATTTTTATGTTATAGTCTTGTGGTCGAATTCTTTCTTCTCTGGAAAACCTGTTTTTGCTCTTAAGGCCTTCAACTGATTAGAGGAGGCCCTTCTACATTATCTTCTTTATTTAAAGTCAATGATTGTAAATGTCACATCTGAAAAATACCTTCCCAACATCTAGACTAGTGTTGGAGTAAATAAGTGGGTGCCATAGCCTAGCCAAGTTGACACTTGAGGTCAACCATCAAAGAACAGTTAAGTGGCAAAGCCCTGGGGAAGGGAGATCATATTTTATTTCCAGCAAAGCAGTAGCTGAAGGAAATGAGAAGCAGCTAATAAGTGGGCTGGGGACAGAAGTGGAAGGAGAGACCATCCCATAACATTTAACGTGCAAAGATTATCTGCATTCTGAAAGCCAGACACATGAAGAGTTTGTAAGACCCGTCTCCTCCACAGGTGCAGAAATCATTTTACTGACCAGAGCCACAAAGCAATCTCAGGGTCTATTTCAATTTGTAGGCAGCCCACTGGGAAACATCTCGCAAAGTTGCTAGATTGCACAAATTGTGAGGTTACACATACAACAAAAGATGGAGTTCCATCTACTTCCCATTCCATGGCCTTGGGATATTTGATCAGCCAGTCACAATAAAAGCTAGCTAACTTTTCGCAGCCTTGTTTTTAACAGATCCTCTTACCCTGTGTCTAACCTGTTTCGGTTCTCACTCCTGATGTTTGGAATCTTCTTATGTTTACACGTCTCTCCCTGTCCCTTAAACTTAAATGCCCGTTTAACTCAAATAGCTATGCGAGAAATTGGGTCGGATTCACATCAGATCTCATCTTCCTCCTCCTCCTCTTCCTTCTTCTTCTTCTATGAAATCAGAGTAACTTCACTATAGTTGATCCCCTGGGAATTCCTAACTCTAACCTCTTTCAAAATCAAACCTATCTAAGTGCCTCACGATGGGGATGTTTGGGCCATTTAATTTTGTGTTTTTGATGGCATGTAGTACCTGGTCAATAAATGCTTGATATTATAATTATTCTTGTTTGGGTACTGGTATGATATGGGCCTGGAAATCAGAATTTTAAAAAAAATTAGTTCCAAAAATCAGTAAGTGGGAGAGAATGAAGCTTACGATCCCAGAACCACAGTCAGGTAATGTTGTCAAATCCCAGGTACCAAGAATCTGCGAACACACATAGGGCAAAAGTAATCAAGATACAGTTGTCTAGGCAGAAAAAGGTTCTGGAAGAAATCATCCGGAATATGAACCACATGCCAGGAACAACACATCCAGGCAAGGTAGTGAAATAAGGAAAGTGGGATGCAGACATGAAGGTACGAACTAAAGACATCTGCTGTGGTCTGGAGGGCTTTCGAGGGGATCTCGTCGTCAGTTCTTCTCGATGTCCTAAAAGAACATCTAGTGTCTGACAAGAAGAAAGGATTCATTAAAAGGGCACAAGATGGAACGGGTTTATTGGACTTTTAGTCAAGACAAAAGCTCATGTTAGAGGTTTCCAAGTGGCCACTTTTACAGACATTTCACTTATTGAAAAATGAAGAGCAAAGTTCTTCCACAAAATAGCCTTATCTGTTCACTTTAGAGCTCTGAAAGTAGCATCACCTCAACCACATGTAAGGTAGCACCTACTATTGGCTATTAATTGTGACAATGGCTGTTCCTCTCTCTTGGGACGTACATATGCGCACTTCAAGTTGAACTTTGCAAGTTGTCCTTTCTGATAACGAGTTTCACCGAGATGACCTTGGACGGATCGGAGCAGGAAAAGCAATAGATCATTTCACTGCAAGGCCAGGAGGAGGAGTTCCTTACCGGCAACTGAGAGGTGAGTCAGAAGAGCAAATTCCGGTCCTGGTTCTACCATGATCCAGCCAGGTGAGCATATGCCACTCACTTAAATTCTCCGACTTTCAGTTCACTCAAAGGGATGCTATTGTAACTCAGATGTCACCTGGAATTATCCTTCCCCTTAAACTCTAGGTTTTAAGATTGGTTTGCAATCCCATTCCATAAATCATGAATAGTCCATTGTCTCTCCCAAAGAGTTCTGCAGGTTCTGGGCAGGCTTCCATTCTATTGCCACCTTTGGCTCCAAGCTTTGGCATTTGCTCTTAGCAGTGATACTTCCCGGCGTTGCTTCCCATCATCCAGACAGGGAAGTCACCCCCTCCCCTTGATTTCCCACCTACCCTTCCCACTTACACAAGGCCTTTGTGTCTGTGGCTGACTTTATTGAGTATTCAAATGCAAACAATTTTAAACTGGAAATTCAGCATCCTTGTTCTCCAATTCCATTGGACCTCACTAAGCCAGACCCTCTTTCTCTTCTCTCTCTCCTCGCTTCTTTGTTCTCCCCCAGGTTTCTATTCATTCTGTTGTAGAATAGTTTGTTTCTTTTTGACACCCTCTCCTTCCAACCTCTGCAGAGTCTCACTGAGTGGCTCATAAAGATTGTTTCCTAAACAGAGATACCTGCTGCTCTAAAAAGACTTCCGACTCTGGTCTTTAGACATTACTTGCTTTCATCCCTATTTTATTTGAAGAGCCCATGATAACAGTAAACATAATGAATATCGTGAACCTGCACAATTCACAGAAAGGTCTGAACATTTATAATGCACTAGGAACTGTGCTAAGAATTTTCACATCAGTCAATTCACATGTTGCCTCCAAAGCTCCTAAGCCTGGGGTCCACATTCTGAACTGAGTTCACCCCAGGAATCGGGAGGTCAGGAGAGGTGGATCCGTCCCCAAGATGAGTCAAGATGTTTTCAGAGAAAGAACTTACACAGACAAGAGAATAATAAACTGCAATTTTGGTTCAAGATCAAAGTGCCTGTGCTGGAGAGGAAGGCTGGAGATTCTGAGCATAGAAAGGTGCCGGCTCCTGGAGTCCAGCCCAGTCCTCATGGTTTCTACTCGGGACACAGGGCAAAGGGGTTGCAGCAAAGAACCCTATCAATGCCTGCTGTAGTAGCTTTGGTGGGACCTCAGAGGTCTTGCTGCAGAAGTGGCTCCCCTGGTGAGCTGCAGTGGCAGCATCTTTGTAAACATTGACATCGACAAAAGTGTTGTTATTGGGAAAAATGTCTCCGCAGTTAACATTGCCGTAGGCAACTCTGGGAAGAGGCTTTGGGAAGGGAAGAACCCTTATATTAATAGTCAACAGAGGGACATTACCGGTGCCTCTTGGGAATTCCCAGGACATTTTGTGGGCTGCTTGAGGGGGCTACATTCTTACAGATCATGTGGGAGTTGAGCCAGGACAATACTTTTGTGAGAATCCTGTTCTTTTTTAAAAAATTATTTTAGAAGAATTTTATATTTATAGAAAAATTGAGAAGATAGTGAGTTTCCATATACTCCCCATTTCCCCCTATTATTAACATTTTAAATTAATATGGTAAATTTATTATAATTAATAAACCAATATTGATGCATTATTAACTAAAATCCATTCTTGATTCAGATTTCCATAGTTGTTACCTAATGTCCTTCTTCTATTCCAAGATCCCACCCAAGAAGCCACATTTAGTTGTCCTGTCTCCTTAGGCTTCTCTTGGCTGCGGGAGTTTCTTAGACTTTCTATCTTTGATGACCTTGACAGTTTTGATACTAGTCAGGTATATGTTAGGATGTCCCTCTATTGGAATGTATATGATGTTCTTTTCATGATTAGACTGAGGGTATGGGTTTTTGAGAGGAAGATTATGGAGTTAAAGTGCTTTATTTATCACATCATATCAAGGGTACATGCTATCAATATGATTTATGACTGTTCACGTTGACCTTGGTCACCTGGCTGAGATAGAGTTTCTCAGGTTTCTCTGTAAAGTTATGTATTTCCTCCTTTTACATACTGTAGTCTGGAAGGAAGTCACTATGTGTAGCCTACCCTTATAAGGGGAGAGTTATGTTTCACCTGCTGGAGGGTGGAGTATCTACATAAAATTATTTGAAATTCTTTGTCATAGAGTTGTCTATTCTCCCATTTATTTGCTTTATTCAGTTACTTACATTAGGTTGGGCCAATGGATATAATATATAAAGTATTGTATACTTTGAGTTATAATTGAATACTGTTATATATTTTGTTGTTCAAATTGTTGCAGTTTCAGCCATGGGGAACTCTTTCAGTTGGATCCTATGTTCTTTTGACATATTCCCATCGTCGTATGTGTGTGTATGTCTGTGCGTATGTGTGGGTTGTCTTCACCATCATTTTTTGTAAGGGGGAGCACTTCCTTTCCTTCTGGCATTATGAGCTGCTCCAGGCTCATCTTATATACTTCCTGTCGCAGTCCTGGAATCAGCCATTTCTTCAAGGAGTCTGGTTCTTTTTATTGGAGAATGGAGAATGGTATCAAGAACCAACATTCGAATGCTAGGTGTGCTCACTGCTACGGGGCTGTGGTTGCTTCATGGTCCTCTTAGCTGATGGAATGAGGAAATATGTGTGTACACTAACCAGTGTATATACACATATTATTATATATTTATACATGTAACCATCTTTGTCTATATTAAGGTAAATATGAGTTCTTGCTGATGTCTCCGATTTTAATTTGTTAACATATCAATCATCATGGCCTCCTCCCCTGTTGATCTGTACATTTCAACTCCAACAAGGAGAAATCAGACTCTCACCATTGGCCATCCATTAACTTCATTGTGCATTTCAAGTATAAATGCATAGTGATTTAAGAATTATTAACCTACACCCCTGTATCAGTTAGAGTACAATGCTTAAATGTGCTGGGGTTTTTTTGCCTTTAGTTCTATAGACTCCACTCATTTTCTAAGTTATTTAGGTCGGCATATTTTCTCCCAACCCTCTTCAGTGAGGTTGTTTAATACATTTGCATTACATTTGTATTGTTTTGTCATATTCTGCATTGCACCCTGGGATCCCTTCAACTCCTAAATGATTTTTTTTTAAATGTACATATATTAAGGTTCATTCTTGGTACTGCAAAGTTCTACGGGTTTTTGACAAATGCCTAGTCTCTTATATTCACATTGCACCATCACACTGAATGGTTCGACCACCATAAAAAGTCCTCTGTGATTCACTAATTCAACCTTCCTCTTTCCCTGAGAACTGCTCCTGGCAACCCCTGATTTGTTTATCATCTCCAAAGTTTTGTCTTTTCCAGAATGTCAGGTAATTAGAATCATACATGATGTAGCTTTTACAGACTAGTTTCTTTTACTTGGCAATATGAATTTAATATTCATTCATGTCTCTTCATGGCTTGATAGCTCGTTTTTCTTTATCACTGAAAAATGTTGCATTGCATGGATATACCACAGTTTATCTGTTCACCTATTCAAGAACATGTCCACATATCTTGTAAATATGTTGTTAGATTTATATCTAGTACTGTGCCTAAATATTTCACTTTTCAGGGACCAGCTACAAAGAGCATTTCTCAAATTTCAAATTCCAGTTGTTCATGGTGGAAAATAGAAAAGCAATGACTTTTGTATATTAACCTTGTGTGCTGCAACCTTGCTATACTTACTTATTAGTTCTAGGAGATTTTTGTGGATTCTTTCGTATTTTCTACACAGACCATCATGTCATCTGTGGATAAAGGCAGTTTTATTTCTTCCTTTTCAATCTGTAATATTTTATTTCCTTTTCTTGTCTTATTGCACTAGCGAGGACTTCCAGTAAAATGTTGGCTGGTGCAACTTGACATAGATATGTTAACTCACAAAATTCGGTAAGCTAATGGTATTATTCTCATTTTACAAATACAGAACTTGAAGCTTAGAACATTTAATTAAGTAAGAAAAAGGATACTAATGTACATATTCTATCTTTAACTAGGAAAGCACATAGCTTAGTGGTTAAGAGTACCTGTCTTTGCCACTTGCTCTCTGTGAGGTCCTGAGAAAACTGCTTAAGCTGTTTGAATTGTGAATTTCCTCAGCTGAAGGATGAAGATGATAATAAATAACAGGCCTATCTTAAGTTAAATTAAATACATTAAAAATTGTAAAGTACCTAGAATAATGCGTTGTACTAGGTGTTAAAAAAAAGAAGAAAAAAATAAATCCCTATGCTTTCCTATTTCAGCATCTGCCTTTGAACCTGTTTTCATCTGAGACTGAAAGACATTAATAGAATCAATTTTCTAAGTTTATTGTCTGTGAAATACAGATGAAAGAGACAAGCACCAGATAAGTACTCAGCACACATTGTCTGTAGTTATTAAAATGTTTACTAACTTGGACATTCTCCTGTATTTCACTATCACAACTATTTCTGAAATGAACATTCTTACTCACATATTTTTGCATGAAAATGACTTCTGCAGAGTGAAATCTAAGAAATGTAATTGCCAGGCCAAGAATATGAATGTTTGAAATTTCAATACATGTCACACAATTTAAGAATTGTACTACTTTAAACCTCTCACAAACAATGTTTCCTTCAGAGCTCCAGCAGAATGGGATATTATCAGCCCTTTTCATTTTCTTCAGCATAAAAGTTGAAAAGTTATATATTACTTATTTTATTTTACTTTACATGTATTTATCTGTTTGTGAGATTAAGCATATTTATATAACCTTTGGCTTATTTCATGTTTTTTATCTATTTTTTTTTCTTTAGATTTTTTTTTTTTGAGCACTTGTTATATGCTGGACATGGTTTCTGGGCACTGGGAAGCCAGTGGGTAACAAAATAAGATTTCTGCTCTTGCTGAACTGAGATTAGTTACTGAGTTTTTTCCCTTGTTGATTTGTAATGGCTTGTGTATACTCAGGAAATTCATCCTTTGTTTATGAGGCGCTACAGTTTTTTGAAGGAAATGGCATTTTTAAGGCAGAGACTGATACAGGACATCTTTTCGGAGTGTGATGAAGTGTTCACTCTCAGTAGGAGCAGAGGTGGTTTTTCCGAACTAGAAGCAGCAGGCACAATGGAATGTTAATGATTTTCCTGATTTATCAGTAAGAATCACATGCCGAGTCCCTTACCACATGCTTAATAAGAGCTGGAGCATGGTGAGGACAGCCGTCAAGGTAATTCTAGAATCCTGAATGCCCTGGTTTATAGAAATTTTTTAAAACCAATTAAACAAGACTTAATGGTATGGCATGACAAAGAACAGTCGGGCCCAAATCCAAAAGTGAAAATTGAAGCAAATTACCTAACGTGGCCCAATGATGGAGACATTTGGGTGGTAGACTGGAAGTCAATAGTTTTCAGCTGAGTATAGAGCACGCCTATTCGAGGGCGCAGTTTGCATCCGGTCGGTGTGCGTGACCCAGAGCCGCGCGGGCTGCGTGCTGAGACCCGACGCTGACGTAGTGGCCGCCATCTTACCCCCGCCATCTTACCCCCGCTCGGCGGAGCCGGCACCTGTGGGCCGCGCTGATGGGGGGCCTCGGGCAGTTTTCCCGCGAAGGCGAAATTATGCTGAGGTGCCTGAGGACAGCTGTAAACATGTCCTCTGCCTTCTCTGTCAGGTATTTTCCCAAGGGGCAACCACCTTTGCTGTGAAAAATGAGGTGAGGATCCGAAAAGCTTTGTTCTCTGAGAAGACCAGGGCACAGTCCTTGTGACTTGGAGGGAAGGGTCTTCGCAGAGCTGCCCCCAGCACACAGACGAGCACGCGTGTGCACGTCCAGTTGTGCCGAATGACCATCTGACCCCCGAGGACTGGAGCAGTTGGGAGATATGGCAACACACACACACACACACACACACACACACACACACTCAGGCACTCCCCAAATCTCCGTCATAAACTCAAAATACCCTGAGAAAAATGATCCTCAGCTGTTTCTTTATTACCAGGTAGCACCTTAAAAAGTAATCTCCAAGCTGACAATAGCCGCCTCAAAGGGGTAAATTGTGACTATTACACGTGATTTCAATATTGGACATTTGGGGATATTTAATATGATGTTGAAGCGAGCAGACGTTTGTTTTCCTCACAAGGTCATGAGTAAGCGTTCTTAGCACAGAATTATATTAAGGAGTCTGTTCATTAGAAAACACCACAGAACACAGATATGAATTTACAACAGACTAGTGACCCCCAAATGTTCTCTCCATATGAGCTTCTCAAGTTTATAGTGTATTCATCTAATTTTAAATTTAAGAACAGATATTGTTTATTTAGCTTTGCTGTGTATATTTATAATTTATGTATTTCACTTATACCGTGTATATATATGTTATGTAACTTATGTAAACATTATGTATGTATGTTAATATATATGGCTTGTATATGTAATAATTTTTGCAACAACCAATTATATATTAAATTATATATGTATACTATATATAGTATCTATACGTATGTATGTACATGTGTACGTAGTCATTAATCTTCATAAAAAGCACACAATAGAAATTATTGTACTCATTTTATAAATGAAAAAATTGAGTTTTAGCAAGAATTGATTGCTTGTTGAGTGCCACAGCTAATAAGTAACCCAACTTTGAAAACGAGGTCTTTCTTCCTCAGTCACACCATTAATATTAATATTAATAACAATGATAATTCCGCTATGCTCCAGGTACTGTTCAAAGTACATTATATATTTTGTTACGGCAAGTGTCAGTGACTGGTCCCAGGGGAATAACCGCAGCACTGAGAGAGTTGGAGGATCAGAAAGTTTAATTGCCAGCGGCCCAGAGGAGATAAGCCTCCCAAATTCTGAGCACCTTTTCCGGGTTTTTGTCAGGTTTTATACTCTTTTTGAGGGGGTTACTCTTAACAAATCACACACAAGGATAAATGATTAACCAATTAGCAAAAAGATTTAAAAGTTATCCAATAAACAATAATTTTTACAAGCGGTACAATTATGATAGGCTTATAATAAATAGTATAGTTATGATAGGTTTATAACAAACACTATAGTTATGATAGGTTTGCAGCTTCACTTAGCTGTTTTGCGGTTTTAGCTTGCAAGGCTGACAAGTGTCAGCATCTACTTTAGCTGCTTTGTGGTTTTAAGCAGAACTGGCATGGAAATTCTCCGACAATTTACTTATTGCACCTCCATGAGGTAGGTATTATCTTCCCATTTTATAGATGAGAAAACTGAGATGTAGAGATGTTAAGAAAATTGCTGAAAGTCACATACTTAATAATTATGGAAATAGTATTTGAACCCAAGAAGTGTAACTCCAAAACCCAGTGATCTTTCTACTGCATCTTTAGGATCTATTTCTTGAGGTAGAATTAAGAGTGAGAAGAAACCACATTTAACTTTTTACATACATTGCCAAATTGCTTTCTTAGCAGATTATTCTTATTTTTCCACCTACCAGCAATGCATGCGATTGCCCATTTGAGTACCCTCCTAGCAAACATTTTTTCTCCCCATAAAGAAAAAAAAATGTCCTGGCTACTTTGGGCAATACAGCATACTATATTGTTAATGTTTACTGAGTTTGAAAATATATCATGCATTTAGTAGATAAATATAATATAATTCCTTTCTAGTGGGTATTTTTCTTCTCTTAGAACAATTGTGTTGAATGATCATTTGACCCCTTGAGGACTGGAGTAGTTGAGAGATATGGCATCTCCCTGGCCTGGACCTGTGGAATCTGTATGTTTCCAGCTTCCTTGCTGACCGCAAATGCCCCTGACCATGCCTTATTTTGCATATTTTAGTTCATTCTTTACCATTTTCCGGTTAGTCTTGTTATACTGAATCAACTTGATCCTGGAGGAAGGAAAAGATAATCCTCAGGGTCACAGGAGCCAAACTACCGTCTCTTCTCTCCATCACTACAGGCTGTTTTTTTGTTATATATATTTTTTCTTTCTCAGGCTCTGCTGTCATTTCCTTAATGGAGGACCCTATGAGACCCACAGATAGAGATGTTACAATCATAGTTTTGGAGTCAGACAGACCTTGGTTTGAGACCTGATTCAGCCACTCATAACTGGGGTAATGTACAGAGATAATGTTCAGAAGAATTTAACACAGGGATGACACATAATATGTGCTCAATAAACTCTAGCTATCATCATTAGTAGTAGTAGTAGAGATGTATCCTGGGGGCATATGGGAAGGAATAGTCAAGAGAAGAAAAATGTTGAGGGGAAAGTAGGGAGGGGGTGGTTCCTTAGATGAATTAATGTCCCAATTTTACCATTTTGTCAGGGAGCAAAAATACCATGGCCATCCTCTGCTCCAATTTTATTAATAGTTATTTAGGCTCTTAACCATAGTCCCTTCCATTTATAATTGACAACCAAATGACATGGCTTCCATTTGTCTTCAAGTGGTGCAATTGACAGAAACCTTGGATATTCCTTGACTAATCAGGCCATTCATCTATTGGGTTTTAGCTTATCTGTTCCACTAGAAGACACAGTCAGAAGACGTCAGACTCGGAATCATTCCCATGAGCACGGACGTTATTACCAGATCAGAACGCTGGGAAAATTGAACTATACCTCCTTATAATATTTTCATGAGAACTTCATTTTCTAAACCTGCCTCTCCATGTCTCAAAGATTTATATAGATGATTTAGTGCTCTGCTGTGAAGATAAATATGCCTGAGGTTTTAGAAATGTCAAAGATACTGCTTGAAAATGAAAATTTCAGGCTGTCAACTTCCTGGTCTACATGGGGCCATAGAACATGTTTGGTTGATTCTTGCAGTTCCTTACTCCACTTTCCATATGCAAAGAAAATAGCTGAGCCCTTCTTTACACACACACACACACACACACACACACACACACACACACACACTTA
This sequence comes from Avahi laniger, assembly GCA_963575035.1. NCBI lineage: Eukaryota > Metazoa > Chordata > Mammalia > Primates > Indriidae > Avahi > Avahi laniger. Next base: position 23,993 of record CAUYSK010115993.1, read on the forward strand.
TTTATTCAGTGACATCTTGATTGACACCCCTGATCAGTGTAGTCATATGACTGATTGACACAACGATAAAGCTTGGCTTGCTCCAACTCTGTCTCTCTCCTATCTGCCCTCTCCATTCCATCCTCACTGCCCTTGTACTTTTGTGTAATCTTGTGCAGCTTGGCATGCTCTCCTTTTCTTATTTTCCCCCAAATTATCTTTCTGCCAAAGCTATTTTTCTAAAATGCAAATAGTCACATAGCATTTCCCCACTTACATCCTTTCTAAGACTCCCAAACATCTATGGCAGTGCCATCCAATAGATGACAGTGATGGGTATGCCCTGTATCTGACCTGTTCTGTATGGTAGCCAGTAGCCACATGTAGCTATTGAGGATGTCAAGATGGGTGAGAATTAGAAATTGAATTGTTAAAAAAATCTTAATTAATTTAAATTTAAACAGCCATATGTGGCTAATGTGATTCATATTGAATGCTGTAGACCTGTGTGATAAAGCCCAGGTTGCTTAGCATAGTACACGGACGCGCCATGCCAATGGCAAATGGCAGAGAGCCGACTACCTTTTCAGTCCCAGCCAACGCTGCTCCCTGACTTCCATTTTTACTGGCAATAGCCAACACCTTGTAGCTCTCCAAATATGCTTCACCAGGCAATGCTACTATGTCTTTGTACAAGCTATTCCCTCAGCCTTGTATGTCTGTCTCTCCTGACCTTGTAAAATTGCCATACCCTTTAGGGTCCTTTAGAATAGATCTGAGACTTATTCCTCCAGGGACTCTTCCTTGTGTAACCCAGGAAATCAATCCCTTCCTTAGATTTTTTTTTTTCTCCCGTATGTGGTTTTTCTTATTGTACCGATAACATTAAATTATCATTACTCACTAAACTGTCATTTTCTTGTGGACAAAGTCATGACTTCATTTGTTTGTTTCTCTAGCACTGGCCACATTACCTAGGATAAAATGGTCATTTAATAAATGTGTGCTCAATTAGGTGTCATTGAATTATTTAATTGACATCATGTAGGAAAAAAATACCCTCTTTGATTATTTTAACTGATTTTCTGGTTCAGCGAGTATCCTTTGGACTCGGTTTTAAGTAAAACACCAAAAATCTCATTTCCTTAGCTGTAAAAAGAGTTGGGGTTGGAGTGAGATTACTGAATAGAAAATTGACTGCAAATGTCAAAAATCCAGTTTCACCTGTTCATTCAGCCCAGACGGTTTGAGAATCAAAAGCCATTAAAAATACAAAGCCTCTTTTCAAAAAAAGACCTTATTCAGTTGTAAGATTGTTTCTCCTACAACCATTTACCAAATTTCAGTTGCATTTAAAATATATGTAGTGCCTGTATTTTCAGGGAACGTATATAAATTAGATCTGTCCTTTGCATGGTTTAAAATATTATAGTAATTTCTCTAGGTGGAGGGAAGCAACTTTCCTTTTAGTGAGTTCATTCCTTTAACAGATGTCCATGCAATTAATAGATTCCATGTGGTGGGTATCTATGAATTTGACCTCTCTCACTTTTCTCTAGCTGCTCTTAAATCTAACACATAATATTGGCCAGCGCAGTTTTGATGCACACCTAGGCTTTATTTGCAGGAACTAAAATAATATTGGGTGCTATTTTATAACCCACATGATCCAGCAGCCTCTGAAATGTAGAAACTCAAAAGTCAGAAATGAGACCAAAACCTCACATCTGTACAGCATTTCACAGTTTACCAAGCACATTTAACTCTATTCTCTCATCTGGTTGTTATAAGAATCTTTTGAACTAAAAAGAGCAGAAACCATTAGCTGCATTAATAAGAAAGGAAGAAAGGAACTGATGCTCCTATTGCTGATCTGACATGCCCAGGTTCTTACAGCTCGCACAGGGGGGACAGAGAACTCTTATTCCCTCTGACCAGAAGTCCTGAGCTATTTTACCTACTCACTCTGCTTCCCAGATTATGGGTTGGCCCTGCTTCCTCTGGGACTGGGATCTTGCAGCCAACAGTAGAAGTCTTCCCAAAATTGCAGCCTCAAAGTGGAAGTGTGTTCTCACCATGCCATCCCGTTATTTTCTTTCTGAAATGTTGCTTCTAGTAAATGAGGGGTAAAATTGCGCGTGACAGCTTGATAAGTACCCCCAGCCATGGTCGACAGAGGTTACCTCCAGCCACTAGGTGGGAAGTGGTCTCCATGGAAACCCAGAAGCGGAGCTATTTCTCAAATACTTCCCAACAGCAAGAGTTCAATTACAAACTTTGTCAAGAGTTTGAATGTGCTAAAGGTTGAATGAATCTACTACAGTCACACCTTTGAATAGGGGAAAAGGTCTCCAAATAATCAAAAGGTGTATTTCTAAAATTGTCTTTTGGTATACTGATATATATATGTGTGCGTATATATGTGTGTATATAGATAGGTAGATAGATAGATAAGCACACTGTATTATATATTCTTTCAATCTTATTGGGTACAATAATACCTCTACTTCATTGTCTGTGGAGTTCAGGAGTACACCTTATAGGTGAAGACATGTTATAATGAGGATATTAGAAAAAGTCTATAACCAAACCTTCTTGTTTGGAATCCAAATGAACCTGCTTCATAATAAACGTGACTTTATGTCAGATGTTCATTATGAGGCTTTCTGGTATTTCACAGTAATAAATCAGTGAGTCTACAACATACCTCAGTGAAGGAATGCACTTTTTTTGCCAGATGCCCTCCTTAAGCAAGACAATGAAGGGCCTCTCTATTTTCTACCAAGTACCTAGAATGAAAAAGGAACAATCTGAGCAACCACTTATTCAGTCCTTCCCCAAACGCCAATATGTTGCCCTAGCAACATGGACGTTTCCCTGCATTTCTTGGGACCTCATATGCCTCTTGAGGGGCCTGCTGTAGACTGTCCCCCATCTCAGATGCCATTAATTAGCATTTGCTTCACACAGAATAATGGTAGATCATTCCACTTGAATTCACATGCCTTGGAAGAATGTAAGTACGGATAAAAAGTAAGATATTATATTCAACCCTTAGCCATTCCTGGGGGGATCATCTACAACTTGTGTTTAGTGTAGGGGAGGTTACCACCACTCTTTTTTTCTGCTTCTGGACTATTCACCAAGACTGTGACTTGCTGTGAATCTAAGCAGTTGATATAATTTTAATTATAGAAAATCATTGCAAGAGCTTATGTGAGTTATTTATTGCTGTGTAACAAACTATCTCAAAGCCCAATGTCCTGAACTTTATTATTTTTCACAGTTTGGTGGGTCAGCTGCATGGTTCATCCACTCCACGCAGTGTCGGCTGAAGTCACCTACGCAGCCACGGTCAGCTGGAATGTGGGTTTGGGACATCCATGATGACTTCACGTGCCTGGGAGGTAATATGGGGAAGCTGGAATGGCTGGTGATTAGTGGATCCTCTCTCCCTGTCAGGTACTTGGATTCTCACACAGGGGTTCAGGAAATCAAAAGCCGAAGCTACCCAAACTTTTATGGCCTGGGCCCAGAAATGGAACAGAAGCTGGCACTGCACTCTGTTGATCAAAGCAAGTCAAAAGCCAGAGAAGATTCGAGGGAAGGAGAGATAGAGTCTACCTCTTAGTGGAAAGAGTTGCATATGCATACAGGGATGGGACATGGGAGGGATTATTTGTGGCCATGTTTGGAGACAACACCACGGCCTGCCCTAGAGCCATAGCAATTTATGTGCTTCCCGTATGCAAATTTCACCTACCCACCCCAAAGTCTCATCCAAACAGTGCCTCAGGCTCAGGCCCAAAAGCCAGGATTTCAACCCGGTGTGGAAGTAGCTGGAGGTAGATGGAGCTCCCCAGGTACGCTTCTTCTTGATCTGGAGACTTGGAAACCAAAGCAACAACAGTGACAACAACCCAAATTATCAACACTCCCCCAAATCCATTCAACAAAAATGGTGAAACAAGAACAGAATAACCACAATAGACACTCCTGTTGAAAAAGTCAGACATTTGTCATCAGTTCCCCCAACTCTGGGGGCAGTACATGTTCCTTGTTGAAGGCCCAGTTGTGCACCATGAGAGTGAGCCCCCAATCCATCATTCTCTGCTCGAGGCTCTACACTCAAAGTTCTTGACTCTTCCCTCAGAATCATTCTTTCTCCCGCAGGAAAGGGCCCATGCTTATAGCTGAGTATTCTCAGCCTTCTTCCTGCCTATGGGTAATGTTGGGCACCCAGAGGACTCTTGTCATTTTGAATTTCTTATTTCAGTCCAAGATGGGGATGTTTTGCTTATACAAAACATATTAAAACTTTGTGGGTTTCCTGTGAATCTTATTGGGTTCAATCCATGCCCTCAAAGCGACATCCGTAATTCCCTCTGAGGCATACTTTTCTCTACTATGGGTCTGTTGGGCTAATATGGCACGTACTTTTAAGAATCTTAGACAGTCTATTGTATAGCTTTGAAGATCTGCTAGCCCCACCTTAAATCTTTCAGAAGTCTTATAAATAGGTCTTCTGACCCAGATAAGAAAGGAACATACTGAGACTCTTGTCGGGAGGTGTGCCATGATGCACGTGGGTGGGAGGCATTGCTAGTGGCTGTCTTTGGGAATCACGTAGGACAGAGCTGAAAGAGACCTTAGGGATTGTATGATCATACTCATTTTGGACCAAAATAAGCCCATTTTAGAGATTGAAAATTCAAGGTTGACAATTGACCAGCCCAAAAAAAGAAAAAATTCAAGGTTGAAAGAAAAGACAGGAGTTGACCACAACCATAAATTGTGTCAACAAAGCAAGAAAGAGAAATCTCCTCTTGTGTTAAGGTTTAGAGTGCTTTCTACCACATTTCCCCTTACACTTAGTTGCAAAGAAAAACTGCTTTAAAACATATTATTAGGCATATCAAAGATAAATTATCTTTGAAGCATCTTTTTTTAAACTCATACCATTGCTATCTTCCTTTGGTATGCAGAATAGAATCGGCTCTACTGGAAAGACATAAAATCAGAGAATAGTAATCAACACAAAGTGGGAAACCAAGCTCCCAATTCTTGTATTTTTAGAACATCTGGAAGAAAAAGAAAATGCCATTTCTTTGGGGATTATAAGTATGTAACTATCTATTCATTCTTAATTCCTTCATGTAACAAATGCTTTTTAAACACTTTCTATAAGACAGACCACACTCTCCACATTGGAGGCTGGCCTTTGAGACACTAGGTAGGGCTGTCGGCAGCTGATAGTTGGAAATATGAACATGTAGTGGGAACACAGCAAGCAGCTTTACCTGGAGCTGCTGAACAATGCCTTGTAGAAGCAGAAATTCACCAGGGATTGGTAACTGCAGGGAGAACAGTTGGATGCAGGTAGAATGTAGCGTGAAGGAAGGGCAGGGTGGGAAGAGAGACCCTGGGAAGGCTGGAAGCATCATACAGCACTTTGAGTTGGGCAAGGAAGCTGTAGGGTCAATGACTTCACAAGCAAGAGTGGAAGGAAAAAAGAAAATGCAGCAATTTCTGTGCCAGCCTCAAATCTGAGTTCCTTTACCTTGGATTAGAATTTACAGTTTTCAATTTATTGGTCACTATAATATCTACTCTACCAAGTTTCCTTTTGTCATTTTTTATTGTTGATGTTGATGTTCCTCATGGTAACACAACCTGGTGATGGAAGCCATGGCCAGAGCTATTTGAGGAAGGCAGCTCAGAGCAATGACACATGGTCACAAAATCAGCTCATGTTAGCAAAAACATGGGGGTGCTGAGGAAGTGACCATACTGAATGCACTTACATTTTCCATTTGGGTCATGCCTTTCACTCAAAAAAACATTTTTGATTTCATTTTAGATCATATACCCATGCTCCAGGACCATTGCCATGAGACAGTTGGAACAGAAGTTGTAGAACATGCTTTAAGCAAAGTGAGTATACATTATTTGAAAACATCATTCATTTTTAGAACCTGCAGCATTTCACCAAAGTGAACATTAGAGATCGTTTAGCTGAAAATCTGCTACGTGTTTTAAAAAAATAAAAAAACAAAAAGCCCAATTCTTCTCTGCTCAGATAAACCTGGGCAGGGTGACTTTGTTCAGGCTTGTGCTCAGCCTCCCAGGGCTGGCTACCTGTTTAACCTCACCCACGGCGCAAACACAAGGCTGGAGGCCAGACCAGTCATATTCTCAAAGAGGCAATCAAGCTGCCTAGCAAAGAAAACAGAGGCAGCGAGAGGGCACGATGCCATGAAATAAATTAGAATGAACATCCCATTTTTATCTCCATGGCAGTCAGCCCATTCCATTCTTTGCCTGCTATTTTCATATGTTAACAGCAGTTTGAGAGCTGAATAGGAAGAGAGGAGAAATGGTTTTAATGGAATGGAGGGGGAGAGAGAGTGAAACACTCTTTGACTATTAATCCAGACCTGGTAAAACCCAGTTGTGTCTATTGTAACCACATATAACCGGATTTGATTCGGGGGCTTGCCATTGGTGGCAGTGTCTTCACCCATCCTGACCCTCTCTGCCTCTCTCTTCAACCTTGCTTCCATGGCCTCTGCAAGCCTTTATGGACGATGCTGACATTCCCTTGGTTCTTCCCCAGGGATCTCTCTAGTTGGGGCTATAGAACTCTCCCCTAGTGGAGGGAGGAGAGACACCCTCTCTGCTCCCCCAAAGGGTCAGTGGTCCTCCTGCTCACACATCCCTCTGAGCTCCCATACTGATGCGGCCCTGCAGAGAGCACGATGCCTTCCGATGGGCTGGATGCCAAGCACTGAGATCGTGTTAGAAAATGACCAGTTTCAATGGCAGATTTTGTCCATTAAAACCTATTACGACTTCCCTCCCAGAGCCCAGCTGGTTCCATTATAGAAAACTGGAGTGAAATGATGTCAGGTTTGTGCCGTAAAAATGAATAGGAATTTTGCTTTTCATTATTTTAAATTGCAGATTGTTGCACTGATATGTATTTATTTTTGTCATTTCTCTCTGGCCCCGGTTGAGGGTCTGACCCTTGAATAATGAATAAACAGAAAGACACATGTTGGCACTTGAGCCTTGCCTGTGTCACTCTGGTTTTTCCTTCCCGTTTGTGACAAATTCGAAAAATGCAACACTCTTAAGCGAGTTTATAATCTGCACTCTTTTAAACTGTCACTCAATCTCTGTCTCGGAAAATAGGCTATTGAAGCTAAGGAGGAAATATTTTATAGAGACTTCAGTGACGCAAACTTGTTTCCAGGCTTAGAGGCAGCCCTCTGGTCGTTTTGGAATTAAAATAGGAATTTGGAGTAATTGTTGCTTATTGAGATAAAGGAGGTTCATTGGGAAATGCCAAATGTATTTTAGCAGCCTTAAAAATAATGACTTCTTTTGTTTGGGCATAATCGAGTTTTTTAGATGTTTCTTTCAGACCCAGGGTTTTTACAGGGTGAATCTCAAGAGTGAGCAAACGGTCAAAGCAACAGCGAATGTTATAGTAATGACTGTGGGTACATTTTTAAGTCTTTTATTGTTAAAAAAATTTTATATCTTGTTGATCCAGCACTTGAGTGGCTACTGAAAGTATAAGGACCAAAAATATAATAAGTCCTAGAATTACTAGAGATATGAGAAGCAGTTAAAGTGCTATAGAGACAAGAGAACTTACACCCCAGGGCATCCTTGATTTTCAGGAAAATGCTCAATGCACTGTGGCCTATAGCAGCTTTAGAATCATGAACACTACAGATGAAAAACCCTGGGAAACAAATAATAATAAAAATACTAAAACACTATTGTTTTCAGAGATGAAGAAAATGTCTCAACACATATTTTCTTTCCAGTTTATTAATTTAAAAGTGTGACTAGTAGATTCCAGGAAAGATGGGCATGAGGGGCAACACAGAAACACCTTACACCAAGTCCCATCTTTCTAGGTAAGTCATAGTCCACTCTTATTAGCAATGACCACAATAAACACAGTATCTGGGCTTTCCCTTAAATGGCACCATCTTTGCATTCATCCCCATGACCAGTGGCTAAAAATCTGGGCTTCAGAATGAGCAAGAACACTGTGGGGCTATGATTTTCCCATATGAGAAACAAGACAAATGTCAATCATTCCTTATTCCCTCCAAATCAAAATCGATGCTCCCTGAGTTCACTGCAGGCAATGTGTTGAAAAATTCAATCTTGGTAATTATTGGAACCCCCTCCCCCCAATTCATGACTGTGTGAGAGAAACTTGGGGATTTTATAAAGCTTAGAATTTAGAGAGGCTTCCAAAATGTAGGTCTGTGATGGTCATTCATGATATGGGCAGTTGATTTTTTTTTTATCCTAAGTGCAGAGTCCCTTGCATGATTGCATGTCCACCACTACATGTCATGGTTAGGTGGGGATCTTTGCTGAGACTAGAAGCCCCTCCTCCAGGCCTAGCCCTCATGACCCAGATGTGACTCAAAGTCACTCATCTCTGAGGTCCACCAAGTTGCCAGGGAGTTGAAGAGCAGTTCTCTTCCCAATCTCAGGGAAGTGCCTCTTCCTCAAGTTGGCTAATTTTGTCTTCCTTTTCACGCTTTTCCCCTCCATTCTTTTCCTTCTGGGAAGGTCTCCTGCCAATAACCTTTAGCAACACAACACGGACTGCCCCCCATCTCCTTCACTCTTTGTTGGAAGGAAGAACTGCAACGTGGCAGCTTTACAGCAGGTTTTAAAATCTGGATTTGAGTTCTGACTCCATCACTTACTAGTTCTGGAACTTTGGAAAAGTTAAATAAGCTCTCTGTGCCTCATTTTTTAAAAAGTGGCATAATTACAGTGCCAATATCACAAGGTTACTTGACACTAAGTGGAAAGAAAAAGCATGTGCACTTCTTAACTCAATGCACATAAAAAACATTCATAAAATACTACTCCTCAAGTTAGAATTGTGGCTTACCCATTCTTCAGGCTGTGCATGTCAGGTCTCAGGTGGAATAGCTCTCTTGAACCAATAATATTTCTGAAACCAGTTGTTGATCTTCACTAGGAGGTGCCAACATCAAGATGCAGCCTCCCAGAGATAAGAAATATGGTGCCTCCCTATGACTTGTTCTCCAGACAGAGTTCAGGTAGGGAAGGCTACAGAGGGCAGATTCATAGTCCATCATGCGGCTCTAGACGGTGGTATTTATCTTTATGGGTAACTACACTGTGTTCATGGGCTTGGAGACCTGCATCTACACCCAGACTGCCCTCCAGCCTCAGCTCTACATAGAATTCACCAACACAACTCAAGAAGAATTAATTTTCAAACAAAGGTAACACAACAATGGCTACAGATATTTTAGGTAGAGGTCTTTGGAGCAATAGTTCATCTAGGTAGTGGATCTCGGTGGAGTGATTTTAATGGGTGTGGTAGGCTGAACGATGGTCACTCAAAGATATGGAATATCAGGTCCTAATCCCTGGAACGTGCAAATGTTATGTGATTTAGAAAAAGGGTTTTTTGCAGATGTAATTAAGTTGAAGATTTTGAGATGGGGAGAACATCCTGGAAAAGTCTGTGGGCCATAAATGTCATCACAGGCCTCTTTATAAGAAAGAAGCAGAGAGAGATTCAACACACACACAGGGGAGAAGGCAAGGTAAAGATGGAGCGAGAGAGATTTGAAGATGCCGGCCTTGAAGGCTGGAGTGACGTGACCACAAGCCAAGGAATGCCTGCAGCCACTAGCAGCTGGAAGTGGTGAGGGATGGATTGCCCTGCTGAGCCTGTAGGGGAAAATGGCCTTGCCAAAACCGTAGCTTTGGCTCAGCAATACCGATTCTGGATTTTTGGCTGCCAGAACCACAAGAGGATACATTTCTGTTGTTCGAAGCCACCAATTGTGTAATTTGTTACAGAAGCCACAGGAAACAAATGAAGTAGGAAAAAAGAAAGTTGGTAACAAGAAGACAGGAAAATGACTACAGCAGAGGGAAGAAAATAGTGCCCCATCTTCTGTAAAATGAATGCTTCACTCCCTTATGAGATTAAGCGGAGTTCTGAGTGTGGGATTGCTGGGGGTTTGAGCATATACAGACATGTTACTGAAATTGCTGTGAATTAGGTATAGCCATGGAGCAAATCCCTTCACAAGCACGAGGAAGTCCGGTGGAGTTGTTTATAAGTCAAAATGAAGGGGCTTCTGTTGCAGTAAACTGTCTCGAGTGTGGCACAACACGCAAGGCCAAGGACATAGTAGGGAGAGGAGAATGGGTTCTTACAACTCCCTCTGTAGCCACTGAAATAATGTTACATTTTATGTTTTCCGAATGAGACAATATAATTCTGCACCAGTAATACTTGCAATATCTGTTCATGGTATATAACTACCACCTGCTTTATTGTAATAGGAAAACAGACTCAACAAAGTTTAATATTCATAAAATTTTTCAACTGGGTCCTTTGGATCAACAATAGGAGGTGGCAGAGAATACATAAACAAACTGGGATTATTAGAAAAATTTGCCCACACGCACAAAAGAGCACCATAGCTGTAACACTTTCACCTTAAGCTAAAAATTTGCTTCACAAAATAGAACAGAATTTGAAATTGGAAGTTTTCTATTTCATTGAAGAAAAAAAGAGGATGCACTATCTCTTAAATAAGAAGGGGCCAGGTTTTAAAATGTAAAGAAATGAAGCCGATAAAAACAAAGTAAACAGTTTGCAGAATAAGCTGTAAAACATGCTCAGATTTATATCTGAGAGATATCTCCAGAATATAGAAGACAGTATTTAAAATAATTGAAAAGACTGTGCAGAAAGATAAATGGATATATTGTAAGAATTCAATACTTTTATTTTCTTGTTACTTTGAAAAGGAAGATGATGGATGTGGAAGTTAGTACAGGAAGATCCAATCTGATAATAAAAAGGTCCCCCTTCCCTCAAAAGTAACCACCACTCCTCAAAATAATAAAACTAGTTTAAATTTTATCTTTAAAGCTCATACGGAAGAGAAAGATCCAGAACTTGTAAAAAATCCAACAATTAGAAATGAATAGGATGAAATAAGTTCAAATAAACAAGACAATCTCTTGTGAAGATTTTAAATTTAAAGGACAAAAAGATAATACTGTGAGCTTCAAACAGAGCAACCATTTACTTTCAGAGGAGTTAAAATTAATTAGCTTCATATTTTCTTTCTGCCACATTTGATACTTAAACATCTAATTTTAGAGCACTTGTCAAGGCCCATACAGACATTCTCAGATCTGTGGGGTCTCAGATTGTTTGTTTTTCAATGTGCCTTTTTGAAAACAACAGTAATAATAAAAACATCGGAAAATATTTTGCACAGTGCAGAAGTTATAAATTTTAAAGAACAGGAGATGGTCATTGAAATATAGTTTTTATATGGGTGATTAAAGATACCGAGCCCAGTAATAAAATATGGATTGTTACAAACGGGACATGACTATTCCCAAGTCCTCCACTATGCTTTCCTTTGCTATCTAAATACAGTAGCCAGAGGTCCATCCCACACATCAAAAAGATGTCCAGCGTCCTCCTGCTCTTGTTTTTTAGAGGACTTCTTCTGTCCCTGGTCCACTTCACCCCCAAATGTGAATATAGCCCACCTCGCTCATTCCCCAAGCAACCACAAACATGACACTGGAATGTAAATCTTATGAGATTAGGAATTTTGTCTGTTTCATGCAGCATGGTATCCCCAGGACTTACAGTGATGTTCGGTGAATGGATGGGCAAATGCTATTGTCAGTGACAAAATTTTGTGAAGCTTTGACAGTGGTGGCTGAGATTAATGGCATCAGGCAAGAAATAACTTGAAATTGAATTTTATGCATTGCTGCTTTTAAAATTGTATGACCATCTCTACCATTGTGTCATCTTGTCCTCACAACAGTCTCTGTCCTGAGGCTTCTGACCGCCTGCCCTGTAGCCAGGCTGATTATTTCTTTCTTTCAAACTTCCTCATCTCCTTTCTTCTCTGAGCTCAAAGGGCCCTAAGACTTTATTTCTCAGGCCTTCAATGGGAAAAAGTGGGGATCTATTTTATTATGAAGCACACCCTCATTTCTACTTGAACCAGCCATGTTAGCACAGGCCTTATCTACCACAACCTAAAGACCTTTTATACACATTCCAAAGCAAAAGAGGTGTTTCTCCTTTCCACACACACACACAAAAAAAGCTTTTAATTTTTTTTTAAGCTAAGGACTGAATAAAGTTCAAAAAATAATATTACCCTATACACATGGCTTTATTTTCCCTGATCCTGTGTGATTGGTATTTGAGATGCTGAAAGAAAGAGTCACAAAGTAAAATTAATACCCAAAATGGAGATGGCTGGGGTAATAAAAATTAAAGAAGGAAAAAGAAAAATTTGAAAAAAAATTCTAGCTTAAAAGGGAGATAAAAATATTGGTTTTGAGAGCAATATGGCAGAATAGGAAGCCCCTGTCCTCATTCCCCAACAGAGACCCCACCTTAATAACAATATAAAGTTTAGAGATCCTTTATAAGAACTCCTAATACCTGTTAAGAGGTTTCAGTGTTCCAGGCAAATGCAAAGCCAAGAGAAGCTGCATTAAAATAGCTATAAAAATATTGTTTCATTTCACTTGTGTTAGTCCCTCTCCCAAGCTAGCAAAGCTCAGCATGATTGAAAGAAATCTCCTAAGTCCCAGCTTCTCTCTTGGAAGGAAAAGAAAAGAGTGGCATGTGCATCCAAATCCCCAGCTTTTAAGGGGTGGCTGTTAGAAGGACAGTTTTTTAGGTCTTGCCTGACTCAGAGTGCTGGGGATACCTGGGGGCCTCTGAGAACGAAGCCCAGTGACAACTTATCGTAGCACCAAAGACCCTGTGGTATTGCAGACAGGCACAAGAGGGAGTAAAAGATTACATAAGTTCCTGAAGAAGACATTCTGAAGAAGACATTGTTAAGCAACTCTAATGGCACATTGCATGCACAAGCTCAGAGAAGACTCATCCCTAGAAAAGGCTGGATAGGCCCCAGAAACTCTAGCCAGTGTGACTGGTGAAGGTCTTCCCTTGTGTGAGTCTGGTGTATAAAGACTGGGAGAAGTGGCTGTTTTATCAAATGCATAAATCCCCACAAAAAATCACAAGGCCCACAAGGAAACAGGGAAACATGATCCAATGAGAGGAACAAAATGAATCCCCAGAAACTGATGCTAAAGAAACAAAGACTTATAAATTATCTGACAAAGAATTTAAAATAACTATCTAAAAGAAGCTCATTGAGTTACACAGATAGACAACTCAATGAAATCAGGAAAATGATAAATTAAAAAATGATAGTATCAATAAAGAGATAGGTCCTATCAAAAAAAAGGACAAACAGAAGTTCTGAAGTTGATTTGAAAAATTCACTAGATTAGCTCAACAGAAGATTTGATCAAGCAGAAGAAAGAATCGATCTACTCAAAGACAGGTCATTTGAAATCATCTGGTCAGATGGGGAAAAAGGGAAAATAATGAAGAAAAGTGAAGAAAGCCTAAGGAACTTAAGGGACACCATCAAGCAAAATAATATACACATGATAGAAGTTGCAGAAGGAAGACAGAGAAAGTGGCAAAGAGCTTATTTAAAGAAATATGGCTAAAAATATCCCATATCTGAGAAAGGAAGTGGACATTAAAATTGATGAAGCTCAAAGGACTCCACCTAGGATGAACTCAAAGAAGCCCACACTAGGACACATTCTAATCAAGCCGTCAAAAGTCTAAGACAAAGAGAGAACCTTGAAAGCAGCAAGAGAAATGCACCTCACAGTGTACAGGGGAGCTCCCATGGAACTGTAAGCAGATTTACAGCAGCAACATTGCAGGCCAAAAGGAGATATCACCCCACATTCATTAAGATGGCCACTATAAAAAAAAAAGCAAAAAATGATAAGTGTTGATGAGGAGAAATTGGAATCCTGGTGCACTGTTGGTGGGAATGCAGAATGCTGCAACTGTTGGTAGTGAATATGAAATGGTGCAATGGTAAAAACAGTATGGAGGTTCCTTAAAAAAATAAAAATAGAAATATCATGTTATCCAGCAATCCCACTTTTGGGTGTATATCCCAAGAATTGAAAACAAAATCTCAAGAGATATTTTCACACCCATGCTCATTCCAGCATTATTCATAATAGCCAATAGGTGAAAGCAACCTAAATGTCCACCAATGGATGAATGGAAAAAGAAAATGTAGTATATAAATACAATGGAATATTATTCATCCTTAAAAAAGAAGTTAATCCCGTCATATGCTACAAAGTGGATGAAACTTGAGTATATTATCCTAAGTGTTAAAAAGCCAGTCACACAAAGACAAATACTACCTGATTCCGCTTATATAAAGTATCTAAAGTGGTCTTACAAATAGAAAGTAGAATGGTGGTTGCCAGTGGCAGGGGTAAGGTGGAAAAGAGGAGTAGTTGTTCAATGTGTATAGAGTTTCATTTTTGCAAGATGAGAAAGTTTTAGAGATCTATTGCATAAAAATGTGCACGTAGTTAACACTACTGTACTGTACACTTAAACATGGTTAAGATGACAAATTCTATGGCATAAATTTTTTACCCAAATAAAAACATATTGATTTTAACTTGTTTGGTATGATTATGTAAATATAAATTGGGAGAATGTGAAGTGTTGTGAGATAATTACTGGTAGAATTATAAATAATTTGTTTATTTTTCATATCTTAGTAAGATGTTAAAGCAAATAGTCTTTAACATAGCAAGTGCTCAATAAATGTCTGTTGAATAAATGAATAAAATAGTTTATTCATCAGAAGACAAAGTAGACAATTAATAATATGATTTGAGATTTCACAGCAAGACCAAAAATTATTATTGAAAAGTATAAATAACTTAAATTCTCATTTTAAAAGAGTGATAAATCTCAGATTGGATTTTTTTTCCCATTTACCTATTTGCTACATTTTAAAGAACTACTGAAACAAAAGGGGATGGGAAAACTAAAATTATGTTTGGTCAATTACATAAATGAGAATAAAAAATAAATGGGGATTAGCAATATTAAAGTCAAATCAGATATTAAATTTAAAACAGACAATTTTATGTAAGGTAAAGCATAGCAGAAAATTAATAAAGTGAAAATTGTTGGATATTTTGCAAAGTGCAAGAAGCACAACGTGGTAACAGTTCTCAGCTTGTTACCATCAGCATGTGACTAATTAAATGGGAAGAAATAGATAAAAGTTAAGAAATGACATAATAAAAAAGAGCAGGTGAGTATTATCCTAATTTAAGTACACTACAAGCTAGACATTTTTGTTGACATGTTTACAGTAGTATTTTCTTTCTCATGACAAAATATCATAAATTCTATAAAATACAGACAAAAAGCGTCATGTATATATTGATAGGCTAAAATGCAAAACCATCGTAAGTGAAAAGACAAGTTTCAGGAGAATTTTTATGGTATACTGCCATAGTATGAAGTGAAAAAATGTGAAACAATTGTGCATACCCATGTACACACACACACACACACACAATAAGGAACCGCATGGCCCTGAGAAACACCCCATTCAGGATGGCCTTCCTG
Source organism: Avahi laniger (assembly GCA_963575035.1). Classification (NCBI taxonomy): domain Eukaryota; kingdom Metazoa; phylum Chordata; class Mammalia; order Primates; family Indriidae; genus Avahi; species Avahi laniger. The sequence goes on from CAUYSK010115993.1 coordinate 39,546, forward strand.
CTAATAGTGGAAGAGGAACGAGAGAGGAAAGAGAATAAATAGAGCTTCCAGTGTTTTCGGTGGAGCCAATTTCCTTTATAGGGCGGGTAACCACAGGGCCCGCTTCATCTGACTCCTGGCCCCTGCCTAGTCTCACATCTTGCCTCCTCTTCCTTTGCACACTCTGTGCCCAGATGCACTAAATTCAAGCTATTCGATGGTGCCAGGGTTTCTCTTGCTTCTGAGGTTTGGGACATAGTTTGTGTCCTTACCTGGAAAGCTCTTCTCTTCTGAAGCTGGTATAAACCCTCCTATTCTTTCTGCCCACAGCTCCCTGTTCTTTCCATCTCACACATTGTAATCACTTACATACTTGTAGATTTTTATGATTACACTGTAAAATTTCGAAGGCTGCACCACTTTTATTCATAGCTGTCGGTATCCACGGGAGTAGCAAGGAGGTACACAATAAATACTTGGGGAATGAATGAACAAACAGCAAATGAAGCAACAAAAGAGTGGATGAATGCACGTGAAAAGCCCCACGTCCCACCATGGGCATCACAGTCTGTCCTTCCCACTGATGGCTGGGACTACCGCCTTTCTGTCTGCTTTTCCTGCTGGAACACTCCATCCCACTGCCATATGGTTACGCCCTCAGTACTTCCGACATTCTACTGCCTGCACTGCAGGACTGGAAGTAGAACAATATTCGACTGAATTTAACAGCAGCTTAAACTCAACAGCTCATAATTCTGCTACAGGCCAAAGGCAGATATGAAATACAAACCCTCTGAAAGGAGGTGCATTGAGAGAAAGATCATTTTACCCATGTGACAACCAAACAGAAGGGGCTGAAAAAGTTAATTGACTTTCTAGGGGAAAGCAAGGTCTTTAACACAAATGTTCTGTCTCCCATGTATGTTCCTTTCCTGTGGTCTGGGGAGAAAGAAAGCATTACTATCTGCATTTCCTATCTCTGTATCTATTTGTTTCTGTGTCTAGCTCTACATCTCTCTCTAGATCCCACTGAATTCCGGCTTTCTAGGTAAGAGAGAAACATCCCACACTTAGGGTATTTAACAGGACCAGGAATTCCCAAAGGACACACCAGAAGGGTGATACGCTCCCTTAAATCAAATTCAACATATGCAGTTTAACACTCTGATGGACAAACTGCTCTTCTTTCTGATCTGTAGGAAGGTAATTTGATATACTGGACAGAGCTCAGGACCAGGAGACAGGAGAACCTGGTTTGGTTTCCCACTCACTCTGTTACAGCTGGGTTACTTTAGACAAGTTAATCCACCCCTTCCAGACCACAATTTTGATGATCTGTAAATAATATAGATCAGTATTTTTCAAAAATTGACTCATGTAGCATCAGTTGCACCATGTCCCACACCCGAAGATTTGGATTCAGAATCTATTTTTTTTAAAGCTCCCCAGGCAATTCTGATGTAGGGCAGAGTTGAGAACTACCCACCTGGATGACCTCTGAAGCCACTTAACTACTTCTGCCTGGTGCTCAGTAATGTTAATACACCACAACCGATTTGTCCATTTTCTTTTCAATGGATGTAGTTTATTTCCAAATATTTGCTATTATCAGCAATTCTGATGTGATCATTCCTTCTTGTGTATGTGTACGAAAGGCTGTCTGGAAAGTATCCAGCCATGTAACCACTCTCATTATGTAACAGTGGCTGGACTTTCCGGACAGCCCTTGTATATCTGTGGGAGGGACTCTGTAGGTTAAATTCCTAAGAGAAAAATCACTGAGTCACAGAATATTACATTCTCACATTTTCTAGCTATTATCAACTTGTTTTCTAAAGTGGTTACATCAGTTTACACTCCCACAAGCAGTACACAGCAGTTTTTCTCCTTCTATATCTATGCTTACACTTGATGTTGCCAGACTTTCTCATTCTAGATATTTTGAGTAAATATTTGAATAAAATTCTGCAAGGACGAACTGTTCTTAATGTCTGGTGTCCCTTTGATGGTACCCTGTGGCTGTGCTTAGTCTGCCTGTTGAGTAAGTTCATTGAGAGAGCATCTGCCTCTCTGTGTGTTCAGTGCATGTACAATTCAAACCAAACTTGAGAAGCAGGGATTCTATTCTGGTGTCTCTTGTTTGGATTTCAGTCTGTTTGAAAATGTCAAGTCCCTAGTTGTCCATGGTGATGTTTATTACAGTTTACTATGAAATTATTAGGAATTGATAATAATTATAAGTTTGTTATGTTTAGATCAATGTTAACTGCATTGATGAATGTAATAGTGATTTAGAAAATGACTTTATGTTATTAGACCAATTAAAAAGATATATCCTCTAAATGGGCGGGTGAAATCTGCAGACAGCAAGTTACCAGAGCATACAGATGGCTAAAGAACATCTTCTTTGTATGTACATGGACATATATCTGCACAGTCCTCTAAAGAAATCCTTCAATGACAGATCACTTGAGGACTGCTTTCTTAGGCTTTGGAGATCTCAAGGAAATGTCTTAGGAGAAAATATATAGAAAATAGGGAATAGGCGATTACACTTGACCATATGAAGTTGGACCTAGAGTGCTTTTCGAATGAGAAGTTGCCTTACAACTATTTAATAATAGGCTGAAGCTCATAAAAATATTAAAATATGAGTCCCATGAAAGTCTAATATCCTCTCTTGTTCTCCTTAATAATGGCATGTTGAAGGGATTGTGTTGGAGACAGAATGATTTTAAGAATGCATTGCTAAATTCCCAAATGCCACATTCAACAGGGCCCTAGTTCATAGCGTGAGATTTCAGTCTGCTTGCAGGCTAGGAGCAAAGGTATTTGGTTGCCTGCCTCCCTGGGAGCTTTGAGAGCATGACTTAGAGAGAGATGAACTCAGAGGAGTGTACTGATTGTCTAGGAACAGTTTTGCATTTCTCTGCATTCTTTCACACTGGCTTCTAAAAAAACAAGGGTATGGATGACTCAGAGTCTGTACAGGTAGGTGGGCTTTGTAGTGGAGGGAGGTCCAGGGAGAGAATTTGGAACGGAAAAGTGACTGAGGTAATGAAAAGAACTTGAGTCTCACTGAATGTTCTCCTGAGAGAGCCTCAGATTTTTATAATCAGAATGGATTGCAGAAAATCACTGGACTGGACTAAGATTTAAGTAGGAAAGGGGCGAAAAATGTGATGTTTATTCTAGCGGTTCAAGTTTCAGAACAGAATGTGCAGCTGTGAGATTAAAACCAGCTCTGTGTTTAGCTACGGCTGAGATGAAATTTCTCGCACAGGCGGACGATTATTGTAATTTTCTTATTATAAAAATAATACATATTTCCAGCAGAAAACACACTTTGTCATTACTCTTGATTTTTCTGTGTTTTTTGTTGTTGGGTTCTTCTTATTCTGGGAGCTTTCTAGAGAAGATCAGGTCTAGATTTTCTAGAATATGACAACTTTTACTGCCAGGTTGTGACTGTGGGCACAATTAAGGTTTTCTTCACTTTGACGATCGAGAGAATCAAAAGATAGTTTTTGAGGAGATCTGTTAGGGGAAAATATCTATATGGAAAAATAGAGAAGGAAGAGGCACTTATACACTACCATGTGAAGGCAGAGATGGGGTTCCTTTAGAATTACTCCATGAAACCCTTCTGAATTCCTTGTGGAGAGAAGACATGGCAACTTATTTTGGCTGAATTCACTTATTTTAAGTTATATGAACTAATGATGATGAAGACTATTTAGGAATGTTTGAACAAATTCCTCCTACTCAATTAAGTCACATAAGTGGATCACATCATAGGAGAGATGATAGCTCAGAAGTCCAGTGAGTTACGGGAAGATCCTTGATAATATATTGGAACCCAAAAGTATTGAACACCTGACAAGCGTAAGTGTGCATTTAATGGTAGTTTGAGCCCTTCCTGTATTCAGGGCAAATACATTTACTTAAATTACTTCACTTAATCCTCACAATAAGCCTATTGAGTTGAGTACTATTGGTCTCATTTTTGTAGACGAGTAAATAGAGGCTTGGAGAGATTTAATAACCCTCAAAGTCTCTGAACAAGAAAGTAGCAAATCCAGTTCTCAAATTCAGTTTAGCAGTCTTGCTCTCAACCAGTTTTTGAACACTTGGTTGTGTTATATGCAGTCTGGAATATGATTTTGTTTTCATAGCATGATTTTTCTATCAAATCATATTTTAATCTGGAAGCAAAGTTATATTCCCAGAGATCCAGATTGTTATACATGAAGCTTGTGTAAGAAATTCAGACTCAAGATGGGAGGCCCTTATTGCAAAGTTTGGTTTCAAGCCCAGAAAAGGTAGAGTTCCTTATTTTCCAGGCGTCTAGCTAGTGATGATGGCAACCTAGAGGAATCTTGGTGGATGTACTTGTTTAAGATATCCCTAGAGGCCCAGGGGCACAGGCTTCGTGGTCAGGGTGCATATTCGCATGGAGATTTAGGTCCACCTCAGTGAATGCAGAATGGTGTAGCTGTGCTGGCTTTGCGCATTTGTGGCCAGGACGTGGCCTTGGGCTGAACATATTTTTAGGTTCTTGCCTTTGTGGGGGAAGGAGTGTCTGGTCTTGGTACTCAAGGTAAATAAAGGATCGCCAGTGAGTTGGTGGTCAGGTGCGTAGTACTAAGGTGGATTCTGAGCACTAGGCACCTTAAAGTGGAGTCTAAGCAGGACTTAAAGGCTACCTATCAATTGTTCTCCCACTCCCACCATTGGGATGGCTTGGGAAGGATCTTCCCCCACTCGGAGTGGTTTCCTCACATACATGCGCAAAGCAGTATCCAAAGACCCAAAATAGCCCTCTGTGGATCTCTGGGTCTCTCTGGCTTTGCTTTCTTCTCTCCAGGGCATCTCCATGCAAATTCAGGCCTCCTGCCCTCCAGCCCTAGAATCCACACTCTGTCTCCTCAATTCTGTGAGGCCGTCTGGCTTTGTTTTGTTTCCCGTCAGTGCACATAGCCATGAAAGCTTTCTGCAGGTAGTGAGTTGGGGTACTCCTATGGCTCACCTCATTTGCTTCCCTTCTTGCAGGATCAATGTCCTGTGCTGTCTATTGTTCAATTCCTGAGAATTCTTTTTTTTTTTTGAGACAGAATCTTACTCTGTTGATCCAGGTAGATGCAGTGGTGTCATGATAGCTCACTGCAACCTCAAATTCCTGAGCTCAAGTGATCCTCTTGCCTCAGCCTCCTGAGTAGCTGGGACTACAGGCATGTTCCACCACGCCTGGCTGATTTTTCTATTTTTTTAATAGAGACACTCTTGCTCAGGCTGGTCTCAAACTCCTGAGCTCAAGCAATTCTCCCACCTCGGCCTCCCAAAGTGCTAGGATTACAGGCGTGAGCCACCACACCTGGCCAAAAACTCTTGATTCATACAGTTTTCTAGTCCTAAAAGGCTGGAGTGGGACCCTGATCCCTGTTATTCCTTCATGGCTGGAAATATATGTCTTTTCCTCCTTATTTTTATTACTTGATTCAGGATTGCCTTTTCCAGAAAAATTTCTCCAACAATTCCAATTTTTATTCTCTGTCTCCTGACAGATGAGGAGATGTCCATCAGCCCCTTCTGACCCATGAACCATGCAGCCAATTTAAACAACTCACACTAACTCCATATGCAAAAACTCACTTCAGATTCTCAACCAATATCTAAGGGGAGCATGATCATTTTGTTTCCATGGATCAATTAAGAGCAAAGGTGACACAACTGGTGTCAAAGACAGGACTTGGGCCCCTATCCTCTGACTCTGCACATCACATATCAATTTGGATCACCGTTTTTGTATCTTCATTAATTTCATAGGCCCAAAAAAAGGGCCTCCCTCCTTCTTTATTGTAATTTTTTCCCCCATTTTTGGTCTGAACGTACGTTGGTTTAAACATTTGTTAGTAATTTCTTTGTATTTTTTGTTTTATGGAGGATCTAGATTTTTTTTAAATTATTGATTTGCACTAGAGAAGATAATTAAATATGAAAGACAGTAATCATTTGTCATATTTGTTGTAAAATGTTTAATAATCTTAACTGCAAATTTTTCATAAAAAAATGGAGGTTGCCTTAGAGAAGCCCTGATATTGAAGTAAGTAGATTAGAGAAAACCAAGTCTGTGCCTGCATGGAATACACATCTCTGCTGTCATTTAGCTAGATCCACCTAAATCCTTCAGATTTTACCTTGTATGTAACTGGCTTCTTTCCCATCCTGTCCCCACCTTCCACTTTTGAGCTGCAACACTCCCTGTAAGTGGGATTTGAAGTATAGACAAATGGTAATTGTCTTCTCTCTCATTTTAATCTCTCTTTCCTTCCCACCCAGACTCTTCTTATGCAGTAAGTATCGTAACATTCACAGGCTGGGCCTGTGAACCATCTGCCATTATACAGAGAGAGCAGTTGAGAAGAAATCATGTGTAGATTAAAGGCTGTCTCCTTCTGTCACTTAAACAAGCACATCCCGGATTTGTACTGTAATATAAATGAGAGAGGTAAGCTAAATGTCTGGGCCATTTAAGTTGTATGAAATTAGCATTGTGTGGTTGGCAATTCCCCTGAAGGGACCAGGAAGAACAACTTTCCATGAATATCTCAGTGGAATTTTTTTTTAAATATAGGATGGATAGGAAGAACAGATAATACCAGTTAATCAAGGCAGAAAGCTAAAGACGGTGAAATTAAATATTTGTTCAAAATTGATTTCACGTGGCCATATTCCTGCCAGGTGAAAAATTCATTCACTTATTCATTCATGCATTCACTTATTCATTCAACACGTGTGCATGGCGTGCCCGGTGCAGGGCAGTGACTGTGTGTGAGTGGATACAAAGTCACGGCTCCTCGCAGACCAATGGCAGTGCAGACAAGCAAATAAATAACGGAGCGCTGTGGTTGGAATGAGGTTCTGAAAAGGGCCTGGCCTTTGCAGCTGACACATCGCAATTAGAATCCTAGCCTAGGAAACTTGCTAACTGTGTGACCTTGGTCTGAAACTTTATGAGGCTTAAGTCTATCATTTGTAGCATATGGACAGAAACATCTCTCTCTAAGGAGCTCCTGCGAGGATTAAATACATAAATACCTTAGGGCCTATAATCCATGAGGCATTTAATAGGTGATTAAAAACAAAGGCTTGTTGAAAGTACAATGGTAATTCAGAAAAAAAAAATAAACACTTGAGAAGAGTCATCATAATAGAGGGAATATTTGGAATGGGTTTTGAGGGAAATGTAAGAGCTCCTCAGGTGAATAAAACAGAGACAATTTCACGCGGAGAGATGAACATGCACAAAATCTGTAAAGAATGAAATGCAGACAACTTGGGTCAATACTATAAATATGGTAAAGGTGGAAAGTCACCAGGAAAGCTGGGCTGATGGGGTGTTATGAGGCTTCACGTGGGTTGATGGTCTGTGAAATGACCCTCTAGGTTGAACAAGCCTAGGAACTTGATTTCGTCAATGTGCTGTGAGGGGATTTGATCTTCAGAAAGATTCACACTAATCCAGTTCTTGATAGACTGATATATAACCAGAAAGCCAGTATTACAAACTAACTGTAAGGAGGGGGCACTTAAATCAGCTTATCAGCACCTTGTCTCCTATTTATAGATGCAAAGAAAACAGCTTCTCAGATAAGACAGCTCGAAGTACACTTCTCTCCATACTAAGGGTCAAAGGGCTCTAGTCCTCTCTCTCTCTTTCCTGGACAGGGATGTCACCAGTGCAAAAGATGCCTCTCTGAATGTCTGACCAACAACTGTCCCTTCTAGTAGAAAAAATAATTGTTATTTTTGGAGATTGTAACTCTTGTTTCCCTCTTGGAGCCAGTCAGTCTCCAGGGGACAGCTCTGCGTGTCTTTGTTCTGAGCCTTGTCGGAGCAAAGTTGTCTTGTCAATCACTGTGTCTACACTTCCAGGACAGCACCTGTCCACAGTCAGCACACAGCAAATGTCTCTTAAAGAATGAATGAGTTATTGGGTTCACCATATCGATTTTATACCTAAACTTTCAGAAGGTTGCCTTTTGGCCAATTGAGGTGACCTTGGTCCTGGCCCCTTTTCCTCAGTGCACCTCCTGCAACCTTGTGGACCTAGAATTTAGAGATTGTGGGGTCCTGGTGGGAGACTTGGGGGAGAAGGTTAAGATGTGAAGAGTCTTGTATTTTCAGCCAAGGAATAATAATCAGGGACCTGAACGCACTATACGCACTATACCTTCTTCTTCTTCTTCACTGTAATAACTACCTTTCTTTATGCCTTAGGGAATTCAAGCCTCTGTAATAGTGAAGCCTCAAATCTCAGAAGTTCAACACTATTAAGCCGATTTCTCATTCATAGCCCAGGGTCCGTATGTGAAGGATGGTCTTTCATGTGGTGATTTGGGGATCCGAGCTCCTTCCTTCTAGGGCTCAGTCACCCTTGGGCACGGTGGCTCTTTATATCTGATCCCCAGGCCGGTGGCATCCATGTTACCAGGGAATTGGCAAGGAATTCAAATTCCTGGCCCTACCCCAGACCTACTGAATCAGAAACCGCAGGGGTGGGCCCAGCCACCTGGGTTTTAGCAAGCCCTCTAGGCGATTCCGATAAATACCTACAACGTAGATCCACATTTCCAAGAGGAAGGTATAATTTTGGCGGCTTGACTTGGGATTTCTTCCAAAGACATGATTGTATTATGAGACGTTAGATGTAGTGGGAGTGGTAACCGTGCTGTTATTGCACTTGCTGGGCTCCTGCCGTACGCCAGGGCCTGTGGCAGGCACCGGAGATACATCAGCGATCAAGACGCTGATCTGCTACTACTCTGCTTCAGACATTTTGTACAAAATAAAGCTTTTATTGGCTTATCTAGGTACATACCCTGACATTCAGTAGGCAATTAATAGATGTTTAGCAAAATAAAATGAATGATGGCTGAATCATTTTATCTTATTGGGATTTAGATTTCTAACCTTGGGGAAAGAGAGGTTTAGATTTCCAAATTAATCTCTCGGGCCCCTTCTGGATGCATTCTATCAAAATATCTCTCATATTCAGAGAAACACTCACTGCTGGGTAGTGATCTTGCTTCCACCTGCTGCCTGTAGTCACAGAAAATGTTTAAAAGAATATTCTGGAGCAAAGCCCCATTTGCAAAGAGAAAGAGAACTGCCTAGTTTAGGGTAATAATAATCATAAGGGTGATAATGGTAATATTGAAATTAATAATCAGTGATCACCGACTAAGAGCCAGGGATTTCACCTGTGTTATGTTTACGGAATCCTCACAGCCTTTGAGGTAGTTGCCATTGTTTATTCCCACATCAGAGATGAAGGTGTCAGGGCAGAGATTTGGCAAATTGGCTGAGGTCCCACTTTTAGTAAGTGGGTACGTGGGGATTCTAGTTCAGGCTGTGTGTGGCTCTACAGCCAGTATGTTAACTTCTAGCTTCAACTGTGAAACCAACTTTAAGATTATGAAAACAGAAGTAAACCCTTATGCTGCAGTGGGAAGGAGCTAGATCAGAGGGGGGAGGAAAACTCTTGATTAAAGCTCCCGTAGCATATTGACAGCAGATGCGTGGGGCGGAGAGTGGCCTCTCGGGAAAGACAGACAAGAAGGAGGGAACTTCTGCATCCGATAGAGCCAGGCCCAGGTCTTTGTGTGCCCGGGTCCTGGCCGAGCCCTGCCTGCAGGCTGTAAGGCCTTGGACAAATCAATTAACCTTTATGAGCTTTACGAGTCTGTAGCCTATAAAACGAGGGTGATACCTTTAATGACTGTCTTACAGGGCCATTATGAGAGTCCAATGAAAAAAATTACAGGATACATAAAAATGGTACCCACGGAAGCCATTCTTAGAAAACAGAATGATGCTGCATTCCTTATGACCAAGCAACGAACCTTGCCAGGCTGGATCAGATAAGGAGATCCTTGAGCTGGTCGTGGAAAATTCCCAGAAAGTCCACATACAGGTGAGAGAAGGGCTCTGATTGCAGAGAAAGGCACCAGCCATGCGGGGACACAGAGGCACATATTGACACGGTGTGTGTAGCAAGTAGTAACGGATGTGCTCAAGTGGGAATGTGAGATGCGGCTTGGGAATGCGAAGTGGGTGGAGGAGAGAGACAGGGACCGGTGATGCTTCTGATATTTTCCGTGAGAATGAAAAATCGGTATATTTACATTGAAATGAAAACGAAAATATTGCTGAAGCATAAATGAGAAAATGTTTTGTGCAAGCCCTCTGCGAGCCTCAGAGCACCGTCCAAACATTAGTTATTGCTGTTGCTGCCGGCATTGTCAAGTTCCAGCAAGCCAGGGATTGCCATCCTTGAAGCATCACATGTCATTTCAAACAGTTGCAGGAAATGCTTGAAAAAAAAAAACCCCAAAAACCCCGCGTCCAGCGGGGAGGAGAGATGCCGTCTCAGTCCAAATTGAGGGTGATTTATTACCGCGGGTAATCGATAGAGAGTAGGTCCACATCAATTTTATATCTAATTTAAAATTTTGAGGTCTCAATGTGCTCATTAAAGAATATAATGGATTTACATATTTTAATTATGTTTTATGGATTGTGAACATAATGTAATTAAGAGACTTTTCAGGAGGTGTGATTAATGAACACGGTGGCCCGACATATGGCAGGAGACACCACATCGAGTGGACTCGGGCGAGAGGAGTCCAGCCCCACGGCTGACAGCCCAGGCCAGAGCGTTAAGACACTATTCACACGGCGATCGGAGCCTAATGATGCCGGGTGGCAGGACCGCGGGGCAGGGGGTGCGAGACAGGCCCGCGAGAGGCCAGGTGCTGTGTCGAGCGAGTGCGCCTGTGTGCCGCAGAATGGCCCTTTCCTCCTGCTCTTCTGTGTCTCGCCTATGTGCCCCCACGCCCTGCCTCCCACACTGCTGCAGCCTTAGTTTACAACCCTCTCAATGCTTTTTATTTTTAATTGTACTAACACGACACATAACATAAAATCTACCATCTTAACCATTTCCAGCATTCAGTTGAGTAGTGTGAAGTATATTCACTTTGTTGTGTAACAGCTCTCCAGAACTTTCTCATCTCACAAATCTAAAACTCCATACCCATCAAACAGCAACTCTCGTTTTTTCCCTGCTAGCAGCCCCTGGCAACCATCATTCTACTTTCTGTCTCTGCAAATTTAGCTACTCTGAGTACTTTATTTAAATACAATCACACAGTATTATTTTTGTGTGTGTGATAGGACTTGTTTCATTTAGCATAATGTCCTCAAGGTTCATCTCTGTTGTAGCATATGGCAGGATTCCCTTCCCTTTTAAGGTTGGATAATATTCTGTTGTATGTGTATGTGTACACCACATTTTCTGTATCCATTCATTTGATAATGGACATTTGACAATTTCGTTCCCTCTCCTCTGTTTTGTGGTGATGTCTCTCATCTTTCTAGCCCCAATCTCAGGACTCCTGAGACTCTTCTCTTGTTAGCCCACAGGAGGGCTCCTTCTAAGATGATAGGTGATTCCCCTGTTTAAAATTCATTGATCTTTGAACCTTTGTCATTCTTTAGTCTGGTTTAGAGCACCGTCATGATGTGGCCACTTCACAGTGCAATTCTGTGCATCCTTCCACCATGTGGTTCATCTGTCCCAGACTTGGCCACCTCTACCCAGCCTTCACCACTTCCAGGCACATTTGCACCTTCATGTCTTTGCACATCTGATTTCCATGCCCAGAAAGTCTGAGTCCACTATGTGTGGGCCCTTTCTAGATCCACCTTTCTCGAGGCCATCTCTTAACCAAATAAAGGCCAGTCAGTGACAGGAATTGGCAAACTGTGGCCAGGGGCCAAATCCGGCTCAATGCCTGGTTTTATAAATAAAGTTTTATTGGAACACAGCCCTGCAGGTTTGTTTATGTATTTTCCGTGGCTTCTTTTGCACTAGAATTCAAAGCTCTAGGAAGAAAATATTTGCCAACAACTCCTGTAGGCCATCTCTTGTGTTTGAATTCATCTCTGCTACTTCGCAGCTGTAACCTTGTGTAAGTAATTCAACTTCCCTGTATCTCACTACAAAGGGGATAATAACAGCCCCCCTCACAGCTTCAGTGTGAATATGGAGATAGTACAGGTAAAGCCCTTGGCATATGGGTGCCAGGAAGGCCATTAAGGCCACAAGTGTCCATGCCGAACAACCAGACAGACACAGGGCATTCCTGAGCAGTGGTTGCAGCCCAGATGTCGCTTTGAAGGCCATGTGGCAAGTGCACAGAATTTGAGCTTTTGAGTTTAAAAATCTGGGGTCCAAATTCCAGATCACACCTATTTTTATTTAACGTGAACTTGGGACCTGGATTTTCTCATGAGTGGAATGAGGAAAACAATACCTGGCCCTTCAGATTTATTGTGGGCATTAAAAGCGGCAAGTATTTTAATTATAATTTATGGGTTAAAACATCCTGCACACAACAGCAGAAAGCAGACGCTCGGGAAAGGGCAGTCTCCTTTCTCTTCTAAGAGAAAATTTGCAATTCTCAACCCCTATCGCTTGCTTTGCTCAAACATTTTGACAACGCCCTTCTGCCTACAGGGTGCATCATGAGCAGACCACCTGGACTAATGCTCCCAGGGGTGCTCCTTCCATTTTCCCAAGATCCTTGTGCTGTCCCGTGACCCCCTCTTGCAGGCAATGATCTAATAACTGTCAATTACATCCCTTTGCAGAGCTTCCTCTCTGCTCTCCCATCCTCAGAATTACTGTCGGCCTCTAGGGGGAGCTCCAGACCTCGTCATCTGCTGGCCTGGGTCAGAGGCGGAGAGTGAACTGACAAATGCTAGGTGCACACTTGTTGAATGCAAGGACAGAGGGAAGGATGGTGAAGTGAGTGTAAAGCTTGGCTTCTGAAGGCTTTCTCTCCATTAAAATTTTATGCTTTTGGGGTCTCTCTTCTTTGCTTTGTGTTTGGCTCGAAGGACACTATGGTCTCCCTCTGCTTGGATGGAAGTAAATATTCCCTTCATCCCCCCAGCCTTCCTCTTTAGAAAGCTGAGCTCCCACCAAAGTGAGGCCCAAAGGCGAAGAACAGCGGCGGGGGCTTGGGCCAGCTGCTCGGGGCCCTGTGGCGAAACGTGTCCACCCTGAAGTATTTTCCTTTATTTGTCTCTGCCCCCGCTCATCCGGGAGTGGTGAGGTCTCTCCAGCCAGAGTTGGAGAATTAGAGTCCTCAAGGAAAGAAGCCACTGAATCTTGGTTCTTTGTTCCCTTCGGGCAAAAACATCCTGGTGATACATCAATATCTGATCGAATTCATCTGGGGGCAGTGCTTGTGCTTGAGAACAATAGTTCCAAACAGAAATAAAATGTTTCTTAGCCTGAACTTCTCCTCTGTGGCCTGAGAACAACTTAAGCCATGGTGTGTGGTTGGTCAAGGATTTTGGAAATTGAGTCCTAGCTCACTCATCTACCTGTCTGTCATCTATCTACCTATCTATTAATATATTATTTTCTCTCTCTCTCACCTGGAGAGAAACAAAAGAATGGTTCCGTGAAGGAGCAGTTCATTGTCAAGAGGGCAACAGGGAACCTTTCTCAAAGGGGCAATGTCTGAATTGAGTTTTGAGCATGAACCAAGGCTGAGCCATGGAGGTTGTATGGGAGGTAGATCCTGCCACATGGGAGTGGCATGTACAAAGGTAGACGGTTGTGACAAAGCATAGGACATGGTGTGCTGATGTTAGAGATGGTTGAATCTCAGGATCTAAGGAAGGAGCAATGAGAGATAAAGCTAGAATTAGATGGGTTTTACATAATGGTGGGACTGATATTCATTGTGTCAACAAGTATTTTTTTGAGCATCTATTTCATATACTGTTCCAAGATCTATGGATGTGTGAACAAGCAGACTCCTTTCTTTGCTTCAAGGAATGTGAATTCACCCGCACAATGCAGAGGGGATTGCATCTATCCAAGGGGATTGGGGAGATGTTAGAGAAAATATCATGCAAAATGGTCACATGACCAGATCTGTGTTTTAGAGACATTACTAATGCTGGTGTGAAGGATGGGCTGGAGAGTGGAGACCCCAGAGGTGGGAAGGTCACTGGAGAACCCATTGCAATAGCACTATGAAGAGATGACTTAATGCAGATTTGTAGAGAGAAAACCAAAACCAGGGGGTAGATGACTTGGAAGTTGTTTCAGAGGTAGATTTCAGAGGTATATTTGGAAGAAATGGGTTATGTTTCATAATAAATTGAATGCTGAAGGTTAGGGATTAAGGAATGGTCAACATGGCAAAAGTCTCGAGTTGTAAGGAATGGGCATATAAGACAATATACCAAGATAGGGCAATCAGAAGGAAAAGCAAGTTTTCAAGGGAAGAGAGAAGGGGAGTTTGGGAATGTTGACTTTGCCGCGCCTGGTGTACCTACAGAAAAGTGTCTGGTAGACAGCTGGATGTTGTCGGGTGTTCAAGACCCTTTCGGGCAAGGTTAGAGAGACAGATCTGTAAGTTACGAGGATATATTTCCAAGCAGGGTTAGGGAGAAGAGCTAGAAAAGGTAATATAGGAACTATCACCGGGAAAGGGAGGAACAAGATTGAGAGTATGTGATGGGGAAGAAAGGAAGTAGAGAAACTTTAAGGAAGGAGTGGTTAAAGGTAACAAATCATGGAGAGACCTGATCTACAGATGGAAAGGACATTGGTGATTGAGGCAGACTGTGTCATTGTCGTTGATGAGGTGAAGACCATATGGCCACAGACAGAGATAAATCAGGAAGTGAAAGTGATGAAAACAGGAACTTTGGAGAACTTTATCAAGAAGTTAGTTAATGGAGGTTAGTTAAAGGAGGTTTAGACTAATAGCTTGTAGGACAGGGAGGGTTGAAAATAGGGATTTTTTTTTTTTTTTTAATGGAAGGTGATCTGCCTTACTGTTGAAACCTTTTCGGTACCATCAGGCAGGAATTTCGACCAAAACATTTGTTTGCTTGGGTACATCTGTACAAACGCTGGCTGTAAGGAGAGTAAGATCCTCAAAGGGCACCTTC
Source organism: Avahi laniger (assembly GCA_963575035.1). NCBI lineage: Eukaryota > Metazoa > Chordata > Mammalia > Primates > Indriidae > Avahi > Avahi laniger. The sequence goes on from CAUYSK010115993.1 coordinate 54,570, forward strand.
CACTCATGTCTTTCTGAAGTGTTGTATTGTGACAAGAATATCTGTAAACACTGAAATATCTGGAGTGTTGAGTACTTTATGAAAAAGAATTAATTATGCGGAGGAATAGCCTTTTTCACTAGAAATCAGTGCAGATGGAAACCCTGCTTCTTGACTTTTGTGGTCATCGAAGGCTCTGGCACTCACCAGCCATGTGACAATGGGCTGGCTACTGAATCTCTCCGAGTCTCAGCATCCCTTATTTATAAAACAGCAACAATCTTACATCGTAGGACTGTTTTTGGAGACTTCCATTCTGCACCATTAATTTTCTTGGAGCCTAGCGTAGTTAGGCACTCAATAAATGTTAGCTCTCGCTTTCCCACCCCCTACCAGCATTTGATTACTGAGCATTTGATTACTTTGGCTTGAGCCAACTCCCTTAACAAATGTTTCCACCTTAGATTAAAATTAATTCAAAGACAGAGACCAGCAACACATCCTGTAAGGGACTAAGAAAATGGCATTAATTTTGTAAATTAATAAATATGCAAATGGAAGCTTTGTATGGAATCGGCTATATAAGCAGGAGTTAAATTGTGCTGTAAATTATGCATTGCCATATGGAGCAGATACCCTTGACTTAGCATGCAAAGTAGAGCAAGCTGGAGCAGACCTTGCTGAAATGGCTTCTGAGAGTGAGTGGCGTGCTCGTCCTACGGCAACCCCGGGTGCTGAGTCACGCGGCTGATTCTGGAATGGCAGTGGGAGCCCCACAGTGAGTGTGCTGTCACCCAGCTGCTGCTGAGAGTGACCTGGGGAAGAACACCCTGCGGCCACCAAGAGGATGCTCAATCAGGAGCTCATGTGAGACAGTCCCCTGTGTGCTGAGCACACCACTCTGGGGCGGTGGCAGGATGGAAGGGCTCTCCTGGGCTTCCAGAGCCTGAGCCGGTGTCACTGCTATTCCAGCTTCAAGGCAGGTGTGATTGGCCTGGGGAAACGTGGGCTGCTGCTAGATTGACTCATCAATCATTACAAAACAAATAGTCTAAGAGCAGGCCAGGTGTTCAACACGGTGCTGAATAGATGCTGGAAGGCACTGATTTTCCTGTGACGACTATTCAGCAGGGTCACCCAGAGAACTCTTTAAAAATAGATTCTCGGGCTCCTACCTCTGGAATCGTGATGCAGCATATCTGGGCTGGGATCTGGGAATCCGTTTTCAAACTCGCAGTTAATTCTGATGATCAGCTAGGTTAAGAGGTCGTGGCTGCAGAGAAAATTTCTTTCTTGGTCCTGGCCTTTAAGGGTCTTAAAGGTAGCTCAGAAGACAAGGTTAGGATTCTGGGACTCAGTCATTCTTCATTGTCTCTGAGCTTAGCAGTGAGGCAGATGGTGAGCCCAAGAAGAAATTGCTCATAGCTGGGTAGATCAGGGAAGGCTTTCGGAGGCCACGGCCATGGCTGGCTGGGAGTCGTGTGTAGGGATGAGATAAGGAGAGGAGGGGCTGGGGAGACATTTGCAGAAGGAGAAGCCACCTGTCATGGGGGGCGAATTCAGAAGGCGTATCCTCAGATGTGGGGTCATGTGGCTTAGATCTGGACTGTGGTGGGTCTGGAATGCCAGTGGAAGACAAGCTTTTTGCCTTTTAGGTTATTTTAGTTGTTTTTCTGTGGGGATGCTAAGCTGTGCTACCGGTCCTGGTGTGGCTCCAGGTCTGTGCGCCCAGGGCATGGTGTTTATGAAGCCACGTAAAGGTGCTAGAGAGATTGTCCACGTCGTCCAGGGCCACAGTTCACACAACCAAGGGTAATTTTGAAAAAAAAGACCTCATGTTTCTTCTATGATGATGACATTCTAGAAAGACTTATGGCACCAGCAGTGTGTCTTAGAATCCGCTTTTACTCCTTACCTACCGCCTTCCCATGCTGCTCCTGTGTTCCCTCCTCTCTCCTCAGCCTTCTTCTCAAAACAAAATCCCTCTCGGGCGTCCACTTTCCCCTCTGACCGTCCCTCATTCCTCCCCAGCACAGGAGCGAGGAGTCAAAGGCTGGTTTGACAATAGGGAAGAAGTGAGACTGGCCAATGTGTTATCCTTTCTAAAGGGCAGGGGACAGTCACAACTTACTTATGCCCAGTCTGTCCCATGAAACCACAACAACCACTGCAGTTGCACACTCGACCTTGGACAGGCTCCGGTCATCGCCCAGGGGCAGTGCTTCTTAGTGAGGTGCTAGCCAGCTCCCGAGGGAATTTCAGAAATGCACATTCTCAGGCTACTCGCAGGAACTACTGTATCTGAATCTCCAGAACAGGACCTGGGAACCTACATTTTCAACACTTTCCACTGGTATCGTTAATGAGCTCCACCCATTTCCACTATGCAATATTCCCATCAGAAACTGGTCTGGCCCAGACTTACACACTTCGCATGATGGAAAACTCACCCATCCATGAACTGCACAGACTGTGCAGTTCCTCCACGACTGTGTCTCTTACCATACAAGCCCTTATGTTATGAATCAGCTTGATATCATTGTGAAAATGAGGTCTTTACAGTCATGATAAATCCTGCCTGCTTCATGTTCAAAGTTGTGATGTTGGACATAATCTCTCAGGTCTCAGTTTCTTTATCTTTGAAATGGGAATGATTTAAAAAAACCAAAAAAAACTGATCTCACAGGGAAGCCGAGAAGGTTAAAAGACGCAACACGTTTAAAGGCTGAGGGGTTTACAGCGGTAATTAGGTATTTTAATCAGGTAATTAAGCATTTCCTGGGCCAAATCTGCCTCCATAGAGCATTCATTGAAGTCGGCTGCCGAGTCTGTCTTCGGAGCCAACCATCTTCCACTTGGCAGGCCTCACTTCCTCTCGACAGCCTGTGATCCTGCCCCAGCACATCTCATCTCTGGGCTTAACATCCCCACGGATCCGTGAGAACTGGCTGTGTTTGCCATCCCCGGAGATATCTCATTTTACAGCTGGGCAAACCCCAGCATGCAAAGTTCATGTCTTTGCAAAGTCACGCAGTCACAGAAATGTCTGGGCAGCAGGTGGCAAAATGGTGTTGTTATCAGAACCACGTAGATAATCGCGCCTCGCTACTAATCATTCTCCATCTCGTTCACATTTTATAATTTACAAAGGGCTTCTACATCCGTTATCTCTTCCAGCCCTTCCAACAGCCCCGTGCGGGTGATTTAGTGTAGTAATACTAACGCTACGCATTTGGACCGCACACTGCCCTTTTCAAAGCACTTCTATACCCATTATCTCACTGGATCTTTCTCACACCCTCAGTAGATAGAAAAGGCCGGAATTATCAGAAGAAGAAGCCAAGAAACAGAGAAGGCGAGTGCTGGTGAAGATCATGTAGAACCAATCCAGGCCTGGACTCAGACATGGGCTCCCTCAAGACCATGCGATGGTCCCTTGGCACCAGATCCTTCCCACTCCTTTCCTGAAGAGGTGGACTTTTTCTTTTTATTCTGGGATATTAGAATAAAACATCAAATAGTACATGAACAATGTGTCCCAGTCAGTTGGAATTATGCCACAGCCAAAACTACTGCTTTTTGCTGAGTTGGGTCATTACATCCTTTGGTCTAAATCTAGCTACCACCATCACCTGTGTGTACCTGTTGACCAGCTAGTTGATCACCTGTGTGCACCTGTTGACCAGCAGAAAGACCTAAGACACACACTCAGGGCCTCCAGGGCAGACAGCGTGCTGCCCATGGCTCGGGTCTGTAGTCCAGGCTGAGCACTCTTCCTCCAAGCAGAGGTCCAGAGACATGGTCCTCTGTAAGCTTCCTTCCTCTTGCCTTCTGCTCACTGGTAGCCCCCTGTGTTGGAGCTGGTTGTCCTAAGCATGTCAGTCTGCTGAGTGATTCTCGATAAGAACTTGGCTGGCCTGAGATTACCCGAGGAAAAGAAGAGATACAAAATATACCCAGCCTCATGTGCCACCCATGACACAGAAGGGATTGCCCAGAGCTGGGGATGCAGTCAGCCGTGTTGGGTGTGATCTGCTGGTTCTGGGGTGGGATGGAGTGATGGAAGGCAGAGCTGCAGGTGGAAGCCCTGCATGGGAGGAGCAGCGGGGGGCACTGTCCACCTAGTGGGAGGGGTGAGAGGCAGGAGCTTTGGAAATGGAGTTGCAGGATAGGCGGGAGACCCAAGACAGTCAACTGCTGGGCAGAAACCAAGTGTGTCCATGGTTGTTACTCCAAGGAGGGTAAACCACAGAAGGGGAAGAAGCCAGATCTACCCCTGGCTCATTTCTCTGTCTTTTGTTCCTATTTCAGGTTTCTGTCCTTCTGTCACTGTGGCCACCACCCACTCGCTCTTGCATCATTATTGGTTGGGTTGTGTCTTCAGTAAGTTCATACTCTGAGTGCTGAGCGTGGGGTTATTGGTTGGGAAGGAGAGAGGCCTGGTGACTCCAGGAAAGGGAAGGGCGTACTGCATCCATACGAGAGGGCACCACAGACCTGCGGCCTTCAGGGAACCACTGGGCAATGGCGGGAATGGCAGGTGTGAGGAAGTCTGGACAGACCTGTAAACTGAGGCTGACTTTCTCATTTTTTCTTTTTCTCAGCAAAGTTTTTCCTCTTTAGTCTATTGCTCTTTCCGAGACACATGCTTTAAGGGCTAAGGTATTAAGTGACTATTCAAAGAAAGCTAGTAGTTTGGGTTCTAAGACTGGAAGTGCTCTGTTCATTCTTGGGCAACGTTGCAGAGAGAGTGAGATTGGGGTTTAGCACAGATGGACTCAAGTCCTGGCCCTGCTTTTTATGATTAGGTTCAACCATGTGAAACTGACATTTTTATAGGTCAAATATTGCCAATTTCCTGTGGCTTAATGTCAGGGATGGGGACCTGGACGAGTCACTTAACATCTCTGGTGTTTTCTTACTCATGTCTGGGGGTCTTATTGCGGAGTCAAATGCCTTCCATCACCGCAGTTCCCTAATCAGTCCCCAAGCCTTGTGGCGTCTACCTTGGAAATTTCTCTAGATTGAGTTTGGTTTCTCTGTCATCCTGGGATCGTCTTGCTCTAGGTCTCATCCTACGCTGCCTGGGCTCTTGTAATAGCCCCTGAGTGATTTCTGTAATCTCATTCCTCCTACTATAGCGGAATTAGTATTTAAAATCTAGCTCTACATCTAGATAGAAATCTGATTGCATTACCCTCTGCTTGAGAGATTATATTGCCCTGCAGGGCCTCAGGCAAGATCTGTCTGGCCTGGACCCTCCTTTTGTAACAGAGGGAATGGCCTGAAAAAAATGGCAAAAAATATTTTCTGTCTCTTTAAAACTTCCTCCACTCTTTGTGGGAACTGTGGACTGGTCTGCATCCCTGCCTTGGGCAGGTAGTTGGGAGGAGCAGGGGAAGATCTTTTGTTCTTTGTGTTATGAGAGATAGCTCAGCCATTCCGGAGCCTGGCTGGTAGGGGAGGTCACAGGCTTTGTCTTTGGCAGAGATGGGACCATTAGAATCATTAACTACAATAGCCTAGAACAGAGAGCCCTCCCTCTGTATTTCTGTGTATGGACAGGAATTTGGATTTTGAGAGGAGAAAGTCTACCATTTTCCTCCTTTGCCAGCAAAGTAATAAACTGCTTTTTCTTTCTCCTCAAACCGCTTGTTCTCGTTCTTCTGATGTGGCCTCAAGGACAAGTGCTGAGTTTTCAGTAATGCTTTCACTTCCAGCTCCCCCCGACTGCCCCTCTGCAGACCTGGGTGCTCAGCCCCAGACTGTCCCCAATCCCCATGGCTCAGGGTCTTTAGGCACATGTTGCTTTCCCTCCCACTTGGCAGAATCCTATTCATAACCAATACCTAGCTCAGCCCTCCTGGTTGTCTGCACTTTCTATCGTCTGTGTCCTGTCCTGGCTTGTGAGCGCTGGGCAAGGACTCTCTCTTGTTCGTCTCTGATCCCCAGTTCAGGCATTCAGTAGGCATTAGTGGAACAGGTGAGCAAGTCAATATGTGAACACTTGTGGCACATGGACATCTGGGAACCAGGCTGAGATCTGGGCTTCCCAAAGTGGAATAACAATACTTGGAAATTCTTGATCTTCTTTTCTCTAAGCCCAAAACTCTAAAGCTTCAGAGAAAAGTCTTGGGGTTTCATTTTGGGCACAATTCGGAATGACAGGAACAAAACACTGTCAAGGATGAAGGGGCCTCCTTTAGATCAATTCTGGTCATCAATCCAGCCATGTTAGGTCCCAATGGGCCATGACTCCCGGGACAGAAAGCGTGTGCACATGTGTGTGCGTGCATGTGTGTTTGTGTCTATTTTGGGGGGAGTTGCTGACTGATAGGTATCTGAAGCTTTCTGCAAGACCTTAAGAAGATGCACTGATCAATATTTGATACAGATGGTTTAGTGCCGCTATCAGTCTACTGCGTACTCTAGCCAATGGGACCCAAAGCTGGAAAGGATCCTGTCACATCCTGCAAAGACTTCATCACACAGTTTAATTCACCTGGTGACAGTGAAGGCTCTGCATAGCTTACCCTCCAACTCACTACAGTTCTTTCTGTTCTTCCAAATATTTGAGGGCTGTGTCTATAAACTATCAACCTCTGTGCCTATATTCTATCTCCCCCCTTGTCATTGAAACCTTAAGAACTATAAGTCACCAAATAGCCAAAATAACCTGTTTGTATATTTCTTTGGAGGCGACTAGACAAGTGCTCTGAATTAACTGTCCCCTTCTATCTTGGCACTCACTAGTTGGGGACAATACTCCTCTCTTGGGGGTTCAGAGCTTCTGAAAATTCTGCTTAGGGGTGTAGCAGGTTTCTTGGGCTTGCAAGTCAGGTCTGATCTAGACCTGGGTGGACTCTGATCAGGAAGGATCCCTGGACTGCCTGGAACAGAGGGGTGGGTGATGAAGATGGAGTGAAGAACCCTCCGGCTCACCAGGCTGTTCCCAGGGTGTCTGGCCCAGAAGATGTGGGCAACCATCAACCCTGAACCCAGGATACATGGGTCCTGTGATATAATCCCAACTTGTCATCAACCCAGGGGACATGGGGACTGTTACCCTAACAGGCTACTCTGTTTTCAGACCTTTGTAGGCCAGAAACAAACTTAGTTTTGGAAGCTCCATTTCACAATATATAAAAATGTACTCATATCCTGCAATAAACAACACGCACACACGTATGTATGTATGTATGTCATGAGTGGGTTAGTTAGTTTGTTATCTTATGTATTAATGTTTGGTTTTATAGTTTTCTTCTCACAGTTTACAACCATTTTGGAACCTCTTTTTCAGGTACAGCTATGAGGCTCTTTGGGGTGCTTTGTCTTCTACCAAAGCATCCCAGTGAAATATTTCTCAACATGAGCGCCCCTGTGGATTTCCATATGCTTAATGCCATAGCCCTGGGCACCTGCACAGGTGACTTAGTTCCCTGGGAACTTTCCTATGTCGTCCGTCTGTGTGCCACAGTCAGGCACCGCCCTTCTGCGCTGCTCCCACCTGGATCCGCTGCTCGCTGGGCCTGTGGCACTGCTGTCCTCTCGGTTCTCCCTTCCTGGCCGTCCCGGTGAAAGCCTCCACTGCTCTTTGGTGTTAGATTCTCTATTTTTGGATCCCAGATCTTCCACTTTCTTAATATACTCCCTCATTTTGGCAAAACAGTATCATATAGGAAATTCTTGAGAAAGGTGTTTGGAAGCCTGGAAAGTCATTTTCTTTTGATTTTTAGGAGCCTTTTTTGTTCTCAACAATCCCCTTACACACACACACACACACACACACACACACACACACACACATCACCTTGTCTCTTCCCAACACACAAATTAAGAGTTGTATTTTTTAAAAATGACAGTTTTGCTCTTGGATTCCATTTATATGTTTGTTGAAACAATCTAATTTGCCTCAAGGTGATGCAGATGACTTTGATTATTTATTGTAACGTGTATGCAACTCTGGGTAGAAAAGAAAAGCACAAAAATGAGTGTTATGGACTGAATTTTGTCTGCTCCCCACTCCAAAATTCAGATGTTGAAGGCTTAACCCCCAATGTGGCTGTATTTGGAGATAGGGTCTTTAATGAGGTAATTAAGGTTTAACAAGGTCATAAGGGTGGAGCCCTGATGCAGTAGGCTTGGTGTCCTAAGGAAGAGACACCAGGGATGCTGACACAGAGAAAAGGCCATGCGAGGACACAGTCCACAAGCCAGGGAGAGAGGCCTCAGGAGAAACCAACCCTGCCTGCACCTTGATTTCAGACTTCCAGACTCCGGAACTGCGAGAAATAACTTTCTGTTGTTTAAAGCCACTCAGGCTGTGGTATTTTGTTACGATAGCCCTAGCAAACTAATACAATGAGTATTTTAAGATTTTTATCTCACTCTGTTGGTAGTATGTGTTCAAATAAGCATTTTTTAATCTGATGCTGGGAGAAGTTTATTGAAATGGTAAAAAAAAGAAATTAAAGGAACAAAATAAGAGACATATTTCAAAGGATGATCGGGATGGGCTGACTCATCTGTTGGGCAGAACAATGGAAAGAGCCTCCCCCAAACTCTCACCTCCCACATAGCTGTGCACCTCCCCAGAATCTTCCAATCTGTAGACCTCACCCATGTGTGTGGGTCTGCCGGGTAAGTGTTCTTCGTGCCGGTGGGTGTGCAGCGTTTGTGTCTCCTGCTCTGATGGAGTCATTTGAAAGCCTCCCCAGCTACTTAGTTCTCATGTGTCACTGATCTTCCATTTGAAAGTTAAATCACAGACCTGGCTGGTGGCCAGGGGTTGGAGATGGCTTTCCCCTCTTCTCCTTTCGGTTGGTGTACCTGTTTATTTACTGATAAAGTGCTCCCTGCTGCCTTTCACAAATAATCCAGGAAATCCTTGAGATTTATTTTAACGATTGATTAGAAAAGTCAATGTTGTACACGGAGGATTAAAAAAAGAAATATTTGGAATCTACTTCAGTATCTGTTATCTCAAAGACAGTCTTGACTCCTCCAAATTTATACGCCACAGATAGAAAGGGGAAGAAACTTCTTTTTTATACATCGCACAGTCTATGTAATGGAAAGAGCATAGACTGGCCCTCAAAAGACATTGATCGTAACGTAAATCTATCCACTGATCAATGATATGATCTCAATCAAGTTATTTAACCTCCCAAACCAATATTGCTCATTTTATTTTTATTATGGTAAAAAAATAAAATATGAGATTTACCATCTTAGCCAGTTTTAAGTGTGCAGTAATGTTAACTACGTACACGTTGTTGTGCAGCGGCTCTCTGGAACTTTTTTTGTTACCGAAAACTCCACGAGGCTGAATCAGAAGAACAAGGATAAGTGTTTTGGGGAAGAGAAAAGAAAATTTGTATTACTTTGCTGGAAAAGGAGGAAAAATGTCAGACTTTCAAGTCTCAAAATCTAAATTTTCTGAACATAAGCCGAAGTACAGAGCTTTTAAAGGGAGGAGGGGCTCAGTTCTAGGCTATTGTGGTTCACTGTTCTAATCCTCCTATCTCCGCCAAAGACAAAGCCTGTGGCTTCCCTGGAGGCCTGGCATTGCCTGGGATGGACTTCTCTCTTTTAACAAAGGGATTAACCTGCCTCAGGGATGCAGGCCAGAGACAAAATCTTTTTTTTTTTTTTTTTCAGGCCCTTCCCTTTGTGACATATTCCCCACTCTCAATTTTATGCTTCCATATCTATGGGAGGAGGGGTGACTACTCTGTTATGTTTTGTCTTGCAAAACTGAAACTCCATACCCACTGAAGGCTCTCCTTTTCCTCCTCCTCCCTACTTGTGCAACTGCCATTCTACTTTCTGTCTCTAGGAGCTTGACTTTTTGTTTTTTTTAACTATTAACAAGACCCATCCACAAAAAGAGAGATGTCATTCTAAACTTTCCCACCTCCAATCTTTATTGTGAAGCAATGTTGAGTCAAGACCCATGAAACTGCTTTGGAAACTAAGTCACTCTTCAAACGCCACGTGTTACTTTAAACACGAGCCGGCCTCGTCCAGACAGGTAAGAATAATCTAGATATAAATCTGACATTAGGCTTAAAAAGTCTAACAGGCTGGTTATTTTTGAATGTCCAGAATTTCTGACTGGGTTTTGAGGAGAACTAGAAAAATCAATCGAAAGAATGTATTTCGGGGAAATCTTTCTGTTTTAAGTACAGATGAGCAAATGCTGAGTAGAAAGTTATTAACTGGCTTAGTCCCTCGTCTTAGTTTATCCTAGTTCAGTCCTTATTATACTGTAGTCACTGTGGTTCAACATTTGTCCTCGGTGACCTTGCCAAGGACTGTGAGGCTTCTGAAGTGAATGTGGGAAGGACACGCTTCACCTTTGATTTCCAGTTATTTTTATAGCTCATTCTTTAAAATTCTTCCACGTTTGTGTTTTGGAATACATACAACATATTAGTACTTGGAAGTACATGTAAATAATTTCTAAATAAATAAGTATACCTGGAGTGCATGATCTTTTTAAAATTTAATTTAGTTTTTAATTTACAGCATGTAGTAACAAAAACCAATAACCTACCTCCTGTATCAGTCGGGGTTCTCCAGAGAAATAGAACTCATAGGAGAGAAACTTCTCTGGGGTGGGGGAGAGGAAGAGGAAAACAATCCTATTTCTCTAGGGAACACTGACTGATACAGGAAATAGGTTATTGTCCTTTGAGGCATTCTGTTGCTGCATCTAGGAGCAAGGAAACATCTCTCCGTGGGGTTGGGAGGAGAGAAAGAGAGAAAGAAAGAGAGCATGAGAGCGACTGAATTTAAGAAATTGGCTTATGCAGTTTCGGGGAATGGCAAGTCCAAAATCTATAGAGCAGGCTGGAAACTGAGGCAGGATTTCTATGTTGCAGTCTTGAGGTAGAATTTCTTCTTCTCTGGGAAATCTCAGTTTTTTTCCTTAAGGCCTTCAAATGATTGGGAGAGGCTCACTCACATCATGGACTTCACTTAAGTTCACTTTGCCGAAGTCTACCTTACAGTCAGCGATCGCAGCTGTTAATCACATCCACAAGACCTTTTCACAGCAGCACCCAGACTGGTGTTTGATCACATAACTGGGTGCCCAGCCAGGCTGACGCATAAACCTCACCACCACACCACACCGTTGTCTGGTGCCTGCCTGGTCTCTCAGCTCTGACCTTCCCTGTTCTAAACGCCTTCCATGCTCCACGCTACTTCCACACTCAGCTTGTTAAAGGAAGTCTCTGGTCATGTCTCTTCTCTGCTTAACTTCCATCACTGCCCCCACCCGGACAAAGATCAAGTCCTTAGACTGGCATCTGCTGCCCTGTAGGCTGTGGCCCAAGCTCCCCCCACACCAGCTTTCTGTCACCATAAACATCTCATTCATGCTAAATCCTACTTCCTACTGCTCCCCACTGTACCCCCACATCTGTGCTTTTCTGTAAATGTGCCCCTAGGAGCATGCCATTCTCATCAATGGATATATTATCTGCTTCTAATTTTGTCTATCAAAACCCTACCCTCTTCAGTCAATATGTCCAGCATTCAGCTCATTATCTTACCCTGAAATATGCTTCTTCTACTGTACATCTGGGGCTCAGTTAATGTATTCCTTCCCCTAGCACAGGCAAGGAATATCAAATACAAATTTAATAGACGGCAGACTGCAGGAAGATGTTTCCAATGCTTAAAACAGTCAAGGGAATAATTTTTAGAATATACAAAGAAATCCTTCAAACCAACAAAAAAGGGACAAGAAAAACCAATAAAAAAATGGGCCAAAGATATCCCAAGGCGATTTACAAAAGAAGCAGCCCTGGTAGGCAACAAGTATGTGAATAAATGTTCAAACTCACCAGGACCCAAACAATGCAAATTAGAACAACCTTGAGATGCCGCTTTATGATGGCCCAGATGGCAAAAATTAGAAAGACAGATAATACCAAACGTGGTAGAGGGTGTGACTGATTTCACGTCTTTCCATGTCTTTACCTGTCACTCTTTTGACTTGGGAGTTGCTGGACTCCCATTTTTGGATGTCTTGGCTTCAAAGTTCCTCTGGCTTATTAAGTACACATGTCCCAAAGTGAGCCTGTGCTGTGCTTCTCTAAACAGTGTTCTCTTCCTCTGTTTCTTGTTCCAAAGGGCCATCCATCATCCTCTGCCTAAGTCACTCGAATCCATGACACCTCTCTCTCTTTTATCCCCACTGTCTGTGACCAAGTTCTTTCTGTTTTACAGCTTCAGTGTATGTGACATCTGTCCCCCACGTTACATTCTTTCCAAATGTTACCCTAGCTCAGGCCACTGTCTTTCCTTGCCTAAATTACTGAAATTGTTTCTCATTTGTTCTACCTCCCTGCAATCCTGCTAACTAATTTAATAACGAGAGCTTTCTATTGGCCAACTGCTTGGACTTAAGAATAAGACCCATCTCATGAGTGCAAGGAACTTGCCCTTCTCTTTGGAGGGAGGGAAGTACAAATGAGCACATGATTACAATCCCGTGAGAGGCTTGCAGTGAGGGAGGGGAAGTGTAGTTACTGCCAGAGCAGGGAGGAGGGTGGCAACACGACCACCCTTCCCTCTCAAGCCATACCTGTGATCTTCCTGAAATGCCACATGCTGACCATAGTCTTAAAGGGCTGCTTTGAGGACAAAGTCCTTGACATAATGTAAGTCCATGCATGGACTGTCTTTGCCTGCTTTTATAGATCCTTTATGAATTCTCTGGCTGTGATAAGTCCCTCGTATCCCACACACAAGCCATCCTTTCTCTTCCCTTTTGATGGACCAGCCTTTCACACCTGCTTTAAGTTGAATGGTATTTTGAGTTGGTGAAAAAAATAGAGTTGGGATGAAGTTGCATATTCAATACCTGCAGTTTCCTCCTGTGACTCCCTTGATCAAGGAGGTAAATGGTAATCCAACAGACATTACGTCCATTACATGCCGACAGTGTGCGATGCTTAATGCTAAATATCACGGGGGAGGTACAGGGGAGTTAGCCAAACTCAGCCACCTGCTCTCTGCCTGCCTGTCTAACTCCACATCAACGTCCTGTCTCACACAGACTTCCGAGCTCTCCCTCCCTCCCTCCCTCCACATTGTTCTCCTGCCTCTCCGGTGGGCAGGGGCAGTGCTCACAATTCCTATTTTACTTATGTACATGGCCAACTTCACTCCATTCAGATGCTGATCTTCTTTAATCCAGGGGTGCTGTCTGATTTAACTTTGTATGATGTCTGGCACAACCTAGCTGCTCAATAAATATGCAGAATTCATGAGAAATAGTTCTTGTTTTCTAAGAGCTCGTAATTCTCTCTTGACTATAGAGTTAAGACCAAATTTTCCCAGCAAAAATGTCAAAGCCTTCTGGAATTCAGCACCACCTTCCCTGGTCAGCTGGCCTGATTCCTTCATTGGACTTCAAATATGTCACACTTATTCATTTATTCAAGAAAAAGTTTATTGAGATGAATATTGAGAACCTACCACATGTTATGACCAAGCTCTGAGACACTCGGGATAAAATGATTTAAAAAATTAGATGTGGCTCCTCCCTGACTAGAATGTATATGATGAGGAGGGAGACAATTAAATAAATAAGAATTACAAATTGTGAAAAGCCTGTGGGACTGTGCCTCTCCCTTGTGTGTCTTTTGCAAGACAATGGGCAGTTTTCTATGAGGACCAGGGCTAGGCATTCAGGAACAAACAGCTGGGAGGTGGGGTGGAGGGGTTGGAAGGGGACTAGTGTTTGGGATACCATATCTCACATTTTATATTTATTAATCCCAATTTTTAAACATTATTTCTGTAAGGTAATATGATTATTCCCATGTTTACAGATGAAAAAAATTAGGATGCTGGAAAGTAAAATAAGTTGGTGAAAAGCAAACTCTCGTACAACAGTCATCGGTTTAGGCAAGTGAGTTTAATATTGTAGGAAGCATGTTATTCTAGAAGTTTGCACAGAGCACTGGTTATCTGATTTGAGCATCAGAATCATCTGGAAAGCCCCTTAAAACACAGGTTGCTGAGTCCCACCCACAGAGTTTCTGGTTCAGCAGGGCTGGGGTGGAACCTAAGGTTGTGCATTGCTGACCAGTTAGTTCCCAGGTGGTGTCGATGCTGCTGGACTTTGAGACCTACTGGCAGGAGCTGTGGTGTGAGCCCAGAGGAGAGAGAAACTGCCAGTGCTTCAGGGCAGTCAAGGGATGGTTCACAGGGACAGCGGCATTTGGCTGGGCAGGGAAGAATGCATGGGACGTCTCCAACTCACATTCCCATCGGTCACTCGAAGGTCCTGGAAGAAAAGACTGAGCATGTGCTGTGTACAGATTTACAAGGCAGGTTCAGATGTGGGGAATGTTGGATGGGCATGTGTAACCGGGGGTGGCTCAGCAGAGCCTTCCCTGGCAGTGGAGGAGGCTGGTTAGGCGAGCCTGGGGACAGATGGAAAGCCATACTGAAGAGTTCACACTTCATCCTTTGAGTACCAGGCTTTTAATCAGACGAGTAATGCAATTCTCTTTGCCTGATTATGTTCTAATTGTTCATTCATTAAAGATAAAAAGGTATTAATTACTCACTACACCAAGGAATGCTAGGGTATTAAAAGCTCACAATAAAAATAATAACAACAACAAGTGGCATTTTCCCAATCCTTTCTATAGCAATACTAGCTTTGCGTGCACGATCTCATTTATCCCCAACAACAACCCTTTGCAACAGATGCTACTGTTATCCCATTTTAGAGATGAGGAAACTGAGGTTTAGGGAGGCAAGGACACACTGCTTGAAAGCTGAGTAGGGATTTAGGTTTGCATCTTAAACCTTGCTGTTCATTTGACATCCTGGAGTTCAAGGACTGTATGTCGACCTTCCCTTTCACCAAAACTTTTTGCATCTAGCATGGAGCTGGCCCTGCTGTGCGTGGTAAAAGTAGCCCCAGAGACCCCCCTTCCCTTGCAGGCGTCCTGACCTCTACACAAAGGCAAGAGGGTAGCAAGAGCTGCTGCTTCTTATCAGAGAATCTGTGATCTTCATAGTGCGGGAATGTCATCCCAAGAGGACAGTAGGATCTATCACTGTCAAGCCCGAAGGCCTTTTTTTATTCTTGCAAACTCAGGGCTTTTCAGATCTTTAAGGCTGATCAGAGATAGAGCACTACAATAGCCGACTTAAATCTCAGCAAGTGGGGAGGCGAGGCAGAGAGAGTTTCCACGCATAAAATAAAGTATGCTGACTCTTTTTGGGAAGATAACACATAACTCTTGGTCCAGGCAGCACAATAAAAGCCCTTGGAGAACAGAGAAGATCTTTGTCAGAAATTGTGTCTCATTTAGCACCATTGTTTCACCGCGTTCCTTTCGGAATGAAAGTGATTCATCTTGCTTTTGTTTCGCGCTGCCTTTTATTTTTTTCCTTCCTCAGAAATTTCTCTTCTATTACGAGGCAAGCACTTTCTCCTTTCCCCTCTCATTGCAAACAGGACCTTCATCCTCAACATGTTTATGCTCAGCTCTCATGGTCCAATTTAATGCCTTTTATTTTTTTTCATTTTGCCAAGCAGTGATTCACATAATACAGGCAATATCGCTGTGAAGTGGGTTACAAAAATATTTTAATGATGCTATTCCTTGGAAAAGCGTGTGTGTGTGTGTGTGTGTGTGTGTGTGTGTGTGTGTGGTGTTCGTGCATCAGGTACAAGTATCACTGTCATTTATTGCTCCTCTGCTGGTGGGAATATTGTCGCACCTGTGCTGAAGAACTTCACCGAGCTGCGGAGGACAGGAAGGAGTTGCTAGGGGTGGCTGCCGTCCTGGGCATGGGAAGGAAAAGGAAGGCCACACAGAAAGCAGTTAGTTATGGTGCAAAAGTTAAGGAACAAAACAGCAAGGTAAGAGAGGCCCAAAGGGAAACTTACAGGTTCTGTTCCCTGCATTTGGAGAAAGAAGAAAAAGGCCCATAATGAAAATTCATAATTCAGTATGAGTTTTATCAGAAGATCTTCTGGGGAAAACCAACAAGACTGAAGTAACACAAATATCGTCTTGGAGCCCTTGTATCTGCCAGGTCCTACCCACTTTGTTTCATTGTCTCCTTTCGGCTTCCAGCAGCCTTAGTAAGGTGTGAAGGACTCGATTCACAGCAATTGAGCAACTTGCGGAAAGCCGCACGGCTCACGTGTAGCAGAGCTTGAGTTCTAGCTCTGTCCCTGGTCTCTTGAATTCAAGGAGGATGGCTGGGATTCAGAGAGTGGGCCAGGGCTGGGAGACCAGTCCAGACTTGCTGGCAGTAAATGACCAAAGCTTCCTGAATTCAAACTCTTCTGGGAGTTTCCTCCCAGTCCTGGCCTCTTCCCCAGACATCCACAGTCGACGTCTGGCCATCTGCAGGCTGTCTGGCCGGGACACTGAGGCCAGCTCTTGCACTCCCGCCCCGGGATGAGTGGCTTTGGGAAGAGGCTGTTCGCTGCACTGTTCTGAAGGATGGAGCAGGGGCTGCAGCCTCCTACATCAGGCTACGCCCCCAATCGAGGTGACAGTGAGATCGTCTGGCTCGCTCTGCCCACATCTCTTAGACTTTCTACCCCTGAGCCTCTGGCAGAAAGGGGACAGCAAGCCCGGTCCCTCGCAAGAGTGTCTTGTCACCAGCCACACCTGCCCCTTTGTCCTCTAGGCTGCCAGGTGCCACTCTCATCCGGTGTCCTCCCAGCCCCTCCCACACTCCTGCCCCGTCTCGGCCTCTCCCATGGACCAGAGGGCTTGGGCTTCGGCCCTGAGGGAGCTCACTCCCTCCCAGGACTCTGAATTATAAATACACACATATGTAAAATATGCACATATTTTATTCAAATTGTATATGTATGTATGGATGCACACACCATAGCCATATACGCATATATTACTTAAAGTCTTGTGTGTATAAATATATACACATGCATCGATTATTCATCATGCATATAGACATACACACATTATTCAAAGCCATATGTATAATATACACACATGCATATATTATTCAAAACCATGCATGTATACATGCCTGTATATACTACCCAAAGGCATAAACACACACTTATACTATTCAAAGTCATGTGTGCTTAAATACATATACACACATTATTCAAAGTCACACATGCAAACATACATGTACCACACACATACACAAACTACTCAAAATCATGTGCATCTATATGTGTGTCTATACACACCACACATGCATACAAATGTCTTGCGTTTTTATTTGTACCCAAGACCTCTTCCTCGAGCTCCAGGCGCATGAATCCAGCTGCCTACTCCCATTCTCTATAGGGAAACAGAAACTTAGACTTAACATGGTGCAAACAGAACTACTGTATTTCTCCTCAAAAATAGCAATCTCCCCCAGCCCCAACCTTGAGGTTTTTTTTAAATAGCACCACCGTCATCTACTCTGTTGCTCAGGCCAAAAATCTTGGGAATCATTTTTAGATGTCCTTCTCTCCCCCACGCCTGATATCTAGCCTGCTGGCAAGCCCCGTCAGCTCTAAATCCTCCGAGTACGTCCAGAATCCCGCCCTTCTCACTTGGGCACCACTGCTGTCCTCGTCCAGGCGAACTGCTGCCTGGGCTCCGGCCTCGGTGCTGTTCCTCATGGCAGGAGGATGAGCTTTCTAGAGCCTTAAATGACACCACATCCTTCCCCTGGAGAAACCCTCCTGTGGTTTCCCATTTCCCCAAAAGCGAAATGCAAACTCCACCAGCGCCCCAGGTCCCCTTGTCACTGGGTCCCCACTTTTGTCTCCCAACTCACTTCCCTGTTACCTGCATCCAGGAACACCGAACACCTGTCTGTTCCTCTAAATGCCAACCCTGATCCTTTCTCAGGGCCTTTGTGGTTACTTTTCTTCCTGCCTGGAGCATTTTCTCCTGATCTTGGTGGGATTGGCTCATCTTCATCTCTCAGAGCTTACCTCTGCTGCCACCTCCTCCGAGACGTCTGCCCTGACCCCCAGGCTAAGTGGCCACTCCACGGTGCCATGTCCTCTATTTGATCTTCCTGGCTGCACTCGTGTGCCTGCAATGGTCTTTGCCGCTTATTTCTGTGCCTGTCATTTCTCTGTGCCCACGTTTTCTCTTAAGGGTTTTATAGTTTGGACTCTTAACATTTTAAGTCTTTGATTCAGTTTGAGTTAATTTTTGTCTGTGGTGTGAGGCAAAGGTCCCACATCATTGTTTTGCTGAGGATATACAGTTTTCCCAGCACCGCTTATTTAAAAAAAAAAAATTCTTTTCCCCCAAAAGAATGGTTTCTGGCACCCTTGTTGAGAATCGTGTCACCATATGTGGAAGGGTTTATTTCTGGGATCTCTATTCTTCCATTGATCTGTCTGTCTGTCTTCAAGCTGTATCCATTCATTTCCACCGCTAGGGGGTAAGTTCCACGAGGGCAGGTGCTTTGCCTGTTCAGCAGCTCTGCCCCTGGCACAGGGGAGCTTGATGAATTTCTAAGAGCCGATGGGTGATGTTGGTTTCTAGCTCTTCCTTCCGTAGCCTGGATAGACTTCCCCGCACGACTCCTGCTTGGTCTGTGGCAGTCACACCACCTCCCTGGGACACCCTGATGTGCTCCTCTTCCTTCACCTTCAAGAGGGGGACCTGCCCTCCCCCTCTCCAAATTGATCTCAATGTCCACTGAATTCTTCTTACCTCACCTCTCCCCAGTCTGGTGCCATCCCAGATGTAACTGGTGGTTGTGCATCCAGAACTTTCTCGGTCAGCTCTCCCTTCTCCCAGGAGCCATCCCTGTCCAGCGTGACCCGCAGTGGACACACTGCTGCTTGTGTGTTCCTGTCCTCCCCGGAGCTGTGTCTGGCAGACCCTCCTGGACCCCCACCTGCCTTCTAGGATTGCCCTGCTTAACTTCAGTCCTGTTTTCCGGGTGCACGTAAGGACAAAGAAAAGCTAAGCTGGGCTCTGTTCCAGCTCACCCCAGTCACAGCTAAAGGCCTTCCTGTTTTTTGTTTTTCTTTCCAGCCTCATCAATAAGGCCTCAGTAATGGCAGGGAGCAAATCCAGAGGGCAGGAACGCGGCATTACATCATCGCATTACCTACCCTGATGCGTTTTCAAGGCCAGCAAACTCAATTAGCTCGTTGGTAATAGCTGTACCAGCAGCGGGACACACAGCAGAGTTCATCGTTCTGAGGAAGGACATGGAAAACAAATGACATGTGGTCCACCCCGCACAGCTGCTAGCAGGCTAACCCAGAGTGGCAGCTTGGGACCAGACGTGGTTCGCTCTCAATAATTTTAGGCTGCTACTTTGGATATATTTAAATATTGAGGAACAGAATGCTACTTGTTAGCTGTATTCTAGTTATTTTGTTCTATCACCCATGCTTAAGCAGCTTTCCTTTTTCTTCTGCAAATAACCAAGACTTTCCGCACTGAGACCTAGAGAGGTTAGAAGAGTTACTTGTGGAAATTTAGCAAGTGGCCTTATCTCAGCCACTATTTATATATTCATCATTCTTGGGCACATCAAATCATCAGCCAGGCTAATGTCCTCGGTAAGTTACAGCAGGCAGAAAATCCTCTTTCAGAATAAGTGGGGAAAAGGACAGTCGAGATTATTGAGAAAAAATAACATATTATTTTAACCACAGTGTCATGAGAGCAGAGAATGTTTTAGTTGAAAAGTCCTTAGAATTTAACTTGTCCAACCTTGTAATTTTACAGATGAGAAAACCATAAGCCATAGAAAGTTAAATTACATCTGCGAGGTCGCACGGCCTGTTGGCACACGTGCAGAATTACTGTAACTAAGACACAGTCCACTTACAGAGGGGACCGTCTTGCAGAGTCTCTTTAGAACATCCTTGATCAGCCGAAGACGAGTTGGATTGCAAAGCGGCACATAGTAGGCCTTTAGGTGTTGTCAACATTATATTGACAGGGTTTTTGCTTTTGTCCGTAACCTAAACAAGCCTTTCTCAACCTTCGATATCTTTGTATTCTCAACAGGGAGTTCTCTGTTGATAGCACTGAGAGAAGTTGCGGTGCAGCTATCAAAAGTCAAAACTGTCAAATTAGAGGCCCTCGAGCTCTGTCGCAGGAAGGTTACATCATGCATCTCTCAAAGCAGCCTCTATTTCCCAGGCCACCTTTAGCCCTAAGCTGCATTTTTCATTCCTCCCCTTTTCGGAACAGGAAGAGAGATCCCGTGTGCAGAAGCCTTATATCTCGGCTACCAGCAATGCCTGTTTCCACGCAGAACTCGCTTAGAGCGCGTGCGGATCCAGGGCGTGTGTTCTAAATGGCTCATAAATCATGCATTTCCTTAAGAAGGATTCGAAATAATTCCCATTTGCTGGGTAGCATACTCCTTCTCCCCTCAGGCAGACTAGCAAGTGTTGCACGGTTTGCAGATCTTTCATCTATTTATGGCTCCCAGAAGCCACTGGGATGCGGATGCTGGGGACGCATGATTCCCAAGGAGAAATCACTCAAATTCCCGAAGATTCCCCCCGTGCCTTTATAAAGTAGGTACAGAGTTCAATGCTCTGTGTTGAAGCTGTGCTGAAGTGTTGGACACTGCAGTGGACAAACAAAACAACAAAAGCAATCAGGATGTGTCCTAGTTATGGGACTCTTAATACTCCACTTGAATTTACCAGGGTTTCGGTGGATGCGGATGTTGTTGTTTCCCCACTCCCTTCCTTCCTTGCTCTTGCTCCATCTTTGTAACGAGGCCATGCTTGTTACTGGGGAAGGTAGTGAATTTAGGGACAGCTTTGGGTTCACATCCCAGGTCCATCCCTCACAATCGAGTGACCCCCATTTACATTATGTGACTGTTCCGACTCTCAGCAGTTGAAGGATAACATTGGGGTGAAAGGCATTGTATAATATTATATATATAGACGGACAGATGGATAGATGGATAGATGGATGGGTGGAGGGATAGATAGATAGATAGATAGATGATAAATATATAGATAAATAAATGGATAGAGTCCCCAGGGCAATACATAATAGATGGTAGACTTTTAAAAATTCTTTATTTAATAAAAATGTGTTTCAAAGAACATGTTCTGTGCCAGTCCCTCTTCTAGATGCTGGGGATATAGTGTCGAATAAAACAGACAAAACCCTGCTCTCAGGGAACTGATGTTCTAGGGGAGGAAAAAAACATTCAACCTCTATGGAAAGTAGTATGGAGATACCTCAGAGAACTAAAAGTAGAACTACCATTTGATCCAGCAATCCCACTACTTGGTATATACCTGAAGGAGAAAAAGACATTCTATTAAAAAGATATCTGTACCCGAATGTTTATAGCAGCACAATGCACAATTGCAAAGATGTGGAAACAACCCACATGTCCATTAATACATGACAGGACTAATAAAATGTGGTGTATGTATACCATGGAGTTCTACTCAGCCACAAAAAACAACGGTGATCTAGCACCTCTTGTATTATCCTGGATGGAGCTGGAGCCCATTCTACTAAGTGAAGTATTGCAAGAATGGAAAAGCAAGCACCACATGTATTCGCCATCAAATTGGTACTAATTGATCAACACTTTTGTGCACATATGGAAGTAACATTCATCTGGTGTGGGGCTGGTGGGTGGGGGCTGTCGGGGATAGGTATATTCACACCTAAGGGGTGCAGTGTGCACTGTCTGGGGCATGGACACGCTTGTAGCTCTTACTTGAGCAGTGCAAAGTCAATATATGTAACCTAAACGTTTGTGCCCCTGTAACATTAATATTCTGAAATTTAAAAAAAAGTATATAGTGGAACACCTGTCATAGAGAAAGAAGGCAGGGAAGGGGGCAGGGAGTGTGGGGCTAAGGAAGAGGAGTTTGAAATTTTAAATGGGTCATCAGGGAAGGTCTCATGGTGAGGGGGCGTTTGAGTAGAGACCTGGAGTGGTGATGGGGGGCGCTGCAGGTATCTGGGGAAGGGGTGTCCCCGGCTGGCTATAGTGCAATCCACACTAATAATTTCTAAGTAAAGAAGAGCTCCCACTCCCTTTGGGATGGGATAAAGTTGCACGATGAGTGCAGCTCTTTATACCAAACCTTTCCCTCGTTTTCTTCCTTTTCCCTCAGATGTGGGACTACAGGCGGGAAGTTGACCAACGGCCCCAGCTGCAGCTCTGAAATCTCCACCATGCTCCCTCGGAAGCTGAGCTTCCCCAGCTGCTGGCAGACAGTGCTTGGGCACGGCAGGATTCTCAGGTGGGCCCCTCCTGGGAAACACACGACTCCCGTCATGGGTTCCCCTTCGGCCTTGCAACTCTTTCGCAGAACCTCGCTCTAAGTCATGCCCTGCCCTGCCGTCCCTTCCTCACTTTCTGCCCCACAGGTGTTAGACCTGCGCTGTGGTCAGATGGCTCTCCCAGGCTTCTCTGGCCCCCTTCCCATTTTCCCTCACAGATGTTGAATAAATCTCTTGCACATCGAATCCTGACTTGGCACCAGCCTGGAGGACCAAGACCTGCACAGACACCGCTAAGGACCTCAAGGTTCCCGGCTAACAGCCAGCATTGACTGTCAGACCTGCGGGGGAGGCCAGCTGGGACCTTCTAGTCCAATCAACTGTTCCATAAATTACAGCCTCATGAGAAGTTGGAACCCTTGTGTGCTGTTGATGGTAAAACGGTAGAGTCATTGTGGAAAATAGTAGGGCAGTTCCTCAAAACATTAAAAATAGAATTACCATAGGATGCAGCAATTCCACTTATGGTTATACACTCAAAATAATGGAAAGCAGGGTCTCAAAGAGACCTTTGTATACCTGTGTTCATAGCAACTCAATTCACAACAGCTTAAACATGGAAACAACCCCAATGTTCACTGACAGGTGAATGGATAAACCAACGTGGTATGTACATACAATGAACTATCATTCAGCTTTAACAAGGAAGAAAATTCTGACACATGCTGCAACATGATGCTAAGTGAAAGAAGTCAGTCACGAAAAGGAAGACACTATATGATTCCCCTTATATGAGGTACTTAGAGTAGTCACAATCATAGAGAGAAAGTCAGCTGGTGATTGGCAGGGACACAGGGCAGGGGGCATGAAGAGAGATTGTTTAATGGGTATATAGTTTCAGTTTTGTAGGATGAAAAGAATTATGCAGGTGGATGGTGGTGACGGTTGCACGTTATGAATGTGTTTAACATCACTGAACTGTATACTTACGTGTACAGTCTGAGATGGTGTGTTTCATGCTGTGCGTATTTTACCACAATAAAAAAAATGAAGAAAAAAAAAAAAGCTATAGCTGTATGAAGGAGCCCAGGAGAAATCAGCAGAGTAACCTTCTACCCAAAGCACAGAAGTGTAATTGTTTTCAGTTACTAAACTTTGGGATGGTTTGTTAGGTAGCAAAGGCCAATGACACCACCAGAGGAAACAGGAACCAGAGAACACGCTAGCAGCAAGCAGGTGTGGCGGAGAGAAGCTATGACCAGCTCAGCATGTGCCAAGGAATCTCGCCTGGGCGCTGGGCAGGCACTCCCAGGCCGGGCTGTCTGTCTACAACCCCTCCTCTTGACCTGACCTTATAGCTCAGAGCCATCCTAGGTCCGTGTTCACACTTCGATCCAGGCCCGAGGAAGTCCCACCTTTGGATTCTGTCCCTGCCTCTGTCTGGGCCCTTTGGTGTCCACCTGCCTTATCAACTTGCTTTCAGATTTGGGCTTTAAAAGTAAATATTCACACCTCTGCACCGTCTTCTGTTGCTCCTTGCACATCCCCTCAATCTGCGTTGGCTCACCACCTCCGTCCGGTCCTGAACTTCACCCTCTGACTCTGCCCCCAGCAGGCGCCCGGGCAAATCTTGCGTCACGGAGTTGGCATCATAGCCGGGCTTCGATGCTGGAACCCAGCCTTGGTTGTCTGTCATCTTTTCCTTCTCAACACTGCATCCCCTTCTGCCACCCGAAGCCTGCCTTCTAACGCCCTCCTGAATCCCACTGCTTTGCCATGTGTTCTCGCCTGCTAACCTGTTTTCCAGCACATCAGGACGTCACTTACTGAGAATTCCAACTTCTGCCAGCCAGTGGCACGCAGCCTGGCTCAGACGGCTCCCTCTGTCTGACCCCACAGAAGAGCAGCATTTCCGAAGTCAACAGCTGCTTCTTCCAAAGGATTACTCAAGACTTTCCCTGCCAGGGTGGATTACGCCTGCCACAGAACTTATTAACTTGTGAAGCCTTTGCGTAGGGGGTTGTGCCTGTCGCTGTTTTCAAGTAGCAAGAATGTACTTGATTCATGGAGAGGCATTTTCTATTTGAGAAAAAAAAAAAATTAAAACCCTTTTGTGCACTCCAGCAAATGAAAGAGCCATACTATTAAATAGCACTAGGAATAAAGAGGACAAATGAATACTTTCAAATCACAGTGAAACAAAGGCGTACAGAGGACATTGCCACAAATATCAGATACCTTCTCACGTTTTTGGGGAATAAGAGATTCTAAGTAACAGGAAATCTATTACTACTTGTCTTGATGCAAACCCTTTTTTGATCTTACACTTCCTTTATACATCTTTGGGATATTTAAAGCGATTTAGGCATTCCATATCATATACATATATTAAAACATTGTGTTGTACGCCATAGATATATATAATTTTTATTTGTCAATGAAAATAAATAAGTAATAAAAATGAAAGAAATGGCCATAAACAGGTGCTAAATTGTCAATGGGAGTCCTCTTCAAACTTGCCTAGTGATCTTTAAGGAAGGTCTGTGATTGGCCGGGAGTCTTACACTGCGACTGCTCTTCCAGGTGAGGTGGTTGGGCAGGAGGCATTTGAATTACCCATGAGCAGCCACTGACACGGGAACTCATGCGCCATTGAAGGTGAGCTAGACAGTCACACATGGAATGCAAAATATACACACTCTAGACATGATTTGCCATGTCACCTAGCTGTTTCAGGGCCGTCTCATACCCGATTATATTGCTTCATACACTGTCACTCTCCTGGAAATTCTGTACTTCAAAAAACAATGACTTAATGAATACAGTCTACAGAGCTAACAGTGGAACAAACTGAAATTTTCCAATAGGGCATATACCTTTCATCCTCTGTAGATGACAATGATGAAAGGGACCATTCATGTTCCTTATATGTATAGCAGATTTAAGTTATTTTCACATAATTTTTTATGAAAGATAATTAATTTAATGTGTATAAAAAGAAATTTTATGTCAACGTCTTAGTAAGATATTGAAATCATTTAGGAATGCTTTCAACTATATGTAACATAAAATCAGATGAACAGCAGCCTAAGTGAGAAAGCTATCAAATAACGGAAAGTTGTAGATAGGTGTTTCCATTCCAGGTTTATCAGCTCAGTGGAGTCAGAGTCCTGGTCTGTCATTTCTGGATTTGCTTGGCTTTTCCTTATGGTCACAAGGTGGCTGCTGCAGCTCCAGACATCAAAACCACATACAGGAAACTTAAGTTGGAAGAAAGTGTCAAAAGCAAAATTAAATTTTCTTCAACAGATTCCTTTTATACTCCTCCCCCTCCTTCTAAGTCATGGAAGAAAAATTTCTGTCTAGAAGTTTTCCTCTTCCACCTCATTTTGTAGATCTGTGTCACCTGTCTGTCTCTATAAGGAAAACATAGAAAGTTAGAATCTAGCAAAGAGAAAGGAAGTTTCATATATACTAGTTGGATAGTGCCAAACTGCTGTAAAAAAGATTCCAAATAAAATAACCTGAATAATTTAGAAGTTCCATTAATCAATAAATATAAAAATTTTCTTTTTTTTCAAGTAGAATTTCCAAGGTGAGCATTTCAGGATGACAGAAAGCTTTGCTCCACGTAGTAGCTGAAGAATCCAGACTGTTGGCTTCCAGGGTTACTCTGAGCATCACCCTTCCTGCCGTGGGAAGATTCCAAGAGTGGAAATTAAGGCCCCCAGATCTCCCGTTTAGCCAGTGAGGTGAAGTTATACACATTACTTCAGTGCAAGTTCCACTGCCAGGAGCATGGCCACATGGCCACCCCAGCCAAACAGAGCTGGAAAATGCAGTTCCAAACTGAACTTCAGTCTGCTACCACATAGCAATTGGTGTGTAGACAGATCTTGGTTGTAGCTTGAGTCGTCACCACACCATGACTGGCATAGACAAATTATAATCCATCCTCGTTCTGGATAAGGGGCCTTCCTTCCTAAGGTCAAAGGATGTAGTAGTGCTCCCTGCACTCAAACTGGAGAGTAGAGTATAGATGAGCATCTACCATATGCCTTTCATAGAAGAAAATTTAACAATTCAGATAAAAACATTAAGACATTGTGTTTCTGTTTTGGGTTTGTTTACCTCTACATCAATCTCCGGGGCCATATTCTGTGGTCTCTGGGGGCAAGGACTTTGTTGGTGGCATCTCTTTGCCACCACTCCCTGTAGCTCCATGCTTGGAACTCTGCAAGTACTCAGTGTTTGCTAATGAGCAGAATGTACAAAGTTCAGGTTTCCTGACCACAGCCCTGTGCTCTGTAACTACCCACACTTTTGACTACCCACACCTTTGGGAAAAAGAGGGGGCAGGGAGCAGTGTGCTCCATAGTTTTTAACCGTGGAGCCAACTTACATCAATGTCAACGGCAGGAACAGGGTCACAGCAGATGAGTACACCTGGCAATACTGATTACGACACTGTGTTGCTATCAGCATCCTCAGCCTCAATGTACTGTGTTGGTTCTATGTGTGTTATTTAATAGATTTTTCTCTGCTTCCCATTCTCCTGTGACACTTGGCACATGGCTCTGTATAACTTAGTCATGTTGCAAAAATAACTTGTTATGTGCACATCCCTCCTCCTTCCTTGAGAATTTAGAGCCTCAATGTCAGGGGACGTGTCTTAATCATATTTTTTCTAGCATCTTTCATAGTGACTTGCAGGAAAGGGTTTATTTATTCAAATGTTGAGAAAATTGAATGAAAGAAAATTTTACTTATACTGACAATGCATATTTCAAATTTCCCGGCGTGACTGGCCAATTACCCACTGTGCCTTCAAGGCAATAAGCAACACTATTGAATTTATTGATGAAGCACATATTTACTGAGCATCTATTATTTGCAATAAAGTCACCTGATACACAGCAGGGAGTAGTTCAAATGCAAATTTACTTCACTGAGCTCGGGCATTGTCTAACACTCCTAATTATAGGAATATGGGCCCTTTTTTAATTTAAGTTGAATTTAGGAATTAATGAGATGTTAACGGTATTTCTACCAAATAGTGAGTTTCCTGTAATTAGGCACATTCAAGTTGATGGTGAATGAAACTATTATACAAGGGAGGTAAAGGTCAATTTCTGAAAAACTCTATTCCAAAACAAATTTTCCACGGTTATAAGGAGCAAAGACAGATTCTTTAGCTACATTCTATAGGGCCTAAACTTACCCTACCTTGTTCAACCGTTGGTAAAGACTGTGATTGATTATTTGTTGACATAGCAGGAGGTTTTGATAGTGCTAATATGGTGCACGGAGCCTAAGAATGCTCTAATCCTGAACAACGCCGTAGTCACGCACCAAGATGAGTTTCTGAAGGAGAAGTCGTTACTAGGGGCAAAGCAAAAGAAAGCAAAGTGACTGATGTTAGCTGGGCGTGGGCCCTGGACCTCAGTTCAGAGCTCTGGTAAGCTCTATTGGATCACACGTAAAAACACTTGTTCTAAATTCTTAGATGGGAACTTCAGGTTAGAGTCCAGACCTCTACACCCACCAGGCCCAGTGGAGAAGGAGTTGGAGGAAAATTTCGTTAAGATTGTCAGAGTCTACCTTACCTGGCTGCCTGCTATGGCTGGAGTGATGGCATCCTCTCTAAAATCCGTGTTGAAACTTCACCTACATTGCAGCAGCGTTAAAAGCTGTTGCCGTTGGGGGGTGGTAAGTCATGACATGAGGTCTCCCCCTTCATGAATGGGATTAGCACCCTTATAAAAGGGCTTTAGGTTGAAGGGAATGCTGTCTTATTCCTCTGCTCTTCTGCCAAATGAGGACACAGCGTTCCTCCCCTCCGGAGGATGCAACAGCGGGTGCCATCTTGGAAGCAGAGGGAGCAGCCCTCACCAGACACCAAACCTGCTGGCTCCTTGCTCTCGGGCTTCCCAGCCTCCAGAACTGTGAGAAATAATTTCTATTGTTTATGAACTACCCAGTCGGTGGTATTTTGCTACAGCAGCACAAATGAACCAAGACATTGCTACATGGAGAAATAACAGGGCACAGCAGATGACCAGGGCTCACTCTCAACTGCACCCTTTTGCAGGAAGTAAGAGGGGCTGCATTTCTCTCTAGGCTGGTTTCCAGAGCACAGAAAGAAAGTGTTGATAAAGGAGAGTGTCACAGAGAGAAAGTCAAAGCCATATGAGTGAACTTTATTTATTTATTTATTTATTTCAGGGTATTGTGAGGGTACAAACGCTACGGTTACACTTTATGTCTCTGCCTCACCCAAGTGCGGGTTAAAGGCGTGCCCTTCCCCCCTGCAGTGCTCCCCGTGTCCTTTAGTTGTGGATTTACCTCCCTGCAATCTCCCTAATCTCTGGAGAGTATTTCTGCCATGTGATCACCCTAGTGTTGATCAGTTAGTACCAATTTGAAATTTGGCATATGTTTACAATGGAATATTACTCAATGATAAGAAACGACAGTGATCTAGCACCTCTTACACTTTCCTCGATTAAACTTAAGCCCATTATCCAAAGTGAGGCACCACAAGATCGGAAGAATGAATGAACTTTTAATGATCCTCAGCAAATGTGGCCAATCCATGCCCTGGAATGTAATTCATCTAGATTCTGTGCCCTACTCTGGATGGGGAGGGGTAAAGACGGGTATGAAGACGTGTCCCCACAGGCTGGGCTCCCGGGCCAGATCTGATGGGATGGCATTCCTACCATACGCGCAGCACTACGGTAGGTGCCTTGGCTGTGTTATCCAATTTGATCATTGTGGTCATTGTTCCCATTTTACAGATGAGGAGCACAGGGCTTCGAGAGGCTAGATGACTTCTCTACTCACCCAGCAAATGAGCAGCAAACTGCGATTTGAAACTGAATTTCTACCCAATTCAGTTCCACTGCATCCATCAAGTGTTCAACAGTCGGTGATTCTAAGATTCAGTGCTTCGATGGTCCCACGAATGATTCCAGCGCTGCAGTGTTCAAAGACTGCACAGAAAGGGTGGGGAGGAGAAGAGGGAGCGTGAGGTGGTAGAGAAATTACAGAGACGATCGTTCGTTTGGTTGTCCCCAACCCCTGCAAAACAGTCTTGTTTATTTCCCCGCGTTTCTGCCAGGCAGGCATGTGACCTGAGAACAGCTCCCTGGTGAGGCAGGGTTTTTCTCATTTCCTGGCTCCTAATCTAATAGAAATGTCTAAACTAGTTGGCTGGCTCTGCCTGAGAGAGGGGAAAACAAAATAGTAGGATCAATCACTCCATTTGAAACTGCATCTGCAGAAAAGATGTCATGAAGGGGCGGGCGGGGCCAGAGCTCTGTTTGCCCAGGCTCTTCTCCTAGCAACCGCTGGCCCCGCTCTTGTTTCTTGGCTACAACTTGACAAAGGTGTCCAGCAGGGCCTTCCAGAGCCCGGCCAGGGCACTGCGCCCCTGCCAGCTGTCAGCCAATTCTTCTCCTTTTGCATTAGCGCTTTACAGCTTGATTCAGTCCCTGCCTGTTGCCAACCAGAGGGTCGGGTCTGAGTCTCTGGGCTGCCATCTCTGAAAGTCTCCTTATTAAAGGCATTTAAAAAATAATATCCCAGTGGAGAGCTGCCAGGAGTTATTTGAAACTCCACTTATCCCCTCGGGAAAGTCAGTGCAAGTTTTCCCCGGTCAGCATCCATTTTTGGCTGGAGGACAGAGTCCTCGATACACACTAGCAAAGTGGTTTCATATTTGTAATTAAAGGAACTGCTATTGTGGCTCAGCTCTCAGGTGAGTGGTAGACACCTTACCTGTGCCCTAACCACAAATGGAAACTGCAGAATCAATCAATACCTGGTCATCTACAGGGCTAGACGCTGGGAGGCAGATGCGTCCTACAATGAGCCGACACTGTCCTTGGATATTTAACACATTGACTGCCACACTAGAAAAAAATAATTTTCCTCAGTGTTTGATTACAAAAAGAGAATAAGAACTTTGAAAACAAAATGATCCTTTCTAAGTCAATGAAAAATATGTTATCTTTTATTGTTTTTGGTGCATGAGTTAGATGCAACTTAAAAAATAGTTCAAAAGGGCAAAGGTAAGGAGACATGTGAGTTACACATGCTTCACGAGGCCCCAGGCTCAAAACTAGCATGAGTTAAATACAACTCACACGGCAGATAAGGTGTTAAGATCATTGCCTGAGGCTCGAAAGGTTTCATTAATATCCCTACATGTTAGGAGCTTGCCAAGTCCCTTTCTGTTGGGGGGCATCTTCTTTCTCCAGCTTCCTAGTCAATATTGCCAGTAAAATAAAGTGTCCAGGAAAAATGGTGTTTACATAAATGTTACTCTGTTGCTCAGAGTTTTGGCAGAGATCACAAAAGCCAATCTGAGATGTGTCATGGACAAAAACATTCTGAATTAAGATCCTAGACCATACTCAGAACATGCTAGAAGATGGCGAAGAAATTGCTCCCACCAGCATGAGTTCTACAGCACAGGCTGCCCACCTGCGAATGGATTAAGGAGGACGTGGCAGATTTCTCTGGAGAGAGTTGTCAATGTGCCATATCTCCATGGGGGCCTTAGGGCAGGAGAGAGGGGCTGGAAGAGAACCACCTGGGGTGTTCCAAGCGGCCCTGGAGTTGGGACAGCGTAGGGAACTAGGCACCTGACTCACCTGTGCCTGAGCCGCAGGGAGGAGCTGGAACTCCCAGTACCTGGCTGTCGGGCAGAGGAGGAACTGGCAATATTGACTAGGAATCTGGAGAAAGAAGATGAGCTCAACCGAAGGTGGACTTCAGTCCAGGAGCTGAGGGCAGAGCTGTAAGCATTCAGGGGAGGAAGCATTGCCCACTTTAAGGGAAGTCCCGGTGAGAGTCCTGATGACGGGGAGGGAGGGGGGCCTCCAAAGAACCTTCAAAAGTCCTGCATAAGGAAGAGAATTCCAACTCCCAGCAGGTCCAGTGCCAAACCCAATGGTATTAGTCAAGTGTACCTCCCCTCCCCTCCCTAACCCTTTCCAACCCTGAAGGGACCCAAAGTACAGCCAGAGAGTGATGGAGTGAAACAGAGGGAGGGAGGTCACCGTCATCGACTTCCCTCCTCCTCTGGGCAGGTTTCTCAGCCAAAGAAAGGCCGAGCTGGGAAATGAAGACGTTTTTAAGAGAATGATAGTTTAGTCTTTGGATATGACTCTAGATTGGATTATTTTAAAATGCCTAGAAAAAGACACTCTTTATTACTATATCTTTTGTTTAATCTGAAAATGATTGGGAAACATTTTATTAACATAGACTGACCTGAAAAGCTGAGAATCTAATTGAAATTTCATGTAGCTTTAGTGGAGATGAAGGACAAGGGGAAGAATCTAAATGTAAAGTACAGTGGAGGAGAGAATAATGTTGCTTTCTCTCTATACTCAAGTCTAGTTTAATTATTAAACCTGTTGCATAGAGTTCTCCTAAAAACCAGGAAGTTCTAAACCAAAACCATAAAATAAAATAAGAACAAGTACATTATCAATCAAAAAGTTACATTAATCACATGATTGGGGCATATGATTTAGAGTTTTTTTAAATATGGGAGAAACTGTTAGCACAAGATCATGCATCCGTTCTGCTGCCTCTGGACATTCCCATGAGTCATGGAGCAGATGGAATATTCTAACTGAACACTTTAGTCACAGTCTGACAATGCCCTCATTGTACTTTTATAATGCTAAATGCCATTGGAAACGTTTTGTTCAGGGTGTTACATTCAATACCCTGTCATTGATTTCTCTAAGAAATATAATAAGGTTTTGTAGAACTTATCAAAGCACTGGTGTGCAGGAAAACACCCCATAGTCACATTTTTTTCCCTCATAGCCTAGAATTTCTGGAGAAATATAGTCTGCTTGTTTAATAAGAAAGGCAGAATTCACTCCATTGATTGAAAGAAGCCACTTTTTCATGTCAAGAAATTTTATGATTCCTGAGTGTCACATACAAATGACAGAGAGTTACTCCCACAGCTTTCCTGACAAAGCTTTTCCTGCAACAGATAAGATGTCTCTCGCCTTTTCTTCTCTTGCATATAGAGTTGGTCACTGACAAATTATAAAATCTCCGGCTGACATGTGTCTCCCATATCTGGCCCGCCACTCCTTCCTGTTTTCCTCCCTATATGCGGTGGCCTTAAAACATGTGTTTAAATTTGTTGACATCCTACCCATCAAGTCTAATTCCCCTTCTCTGGAATGTGAGCTGGTCTTAGTGATTCTCCTCTCGCAAATAGAAAATGGCAGAAATGATGCTGCGTGGCATTCGAAACTAGGTCACAAAAGGCAATAAACACAGCATCATCACCTTGGAATCATTTGGAACCCTCGCTCTCAGAACGCTGCTGCCATGCTGGATCCAAGGCCACATAGAAAAACTCATGTACGTGTTCTGGCCAATAGCATGGCCGAGGACCCAGCTCACAACCAGCATCAGCACCATGCATGTGAGTGAGGAAGCCTCAGCCATGGTCATACCAAAATTCCATGAAAGACGTTGAGTGAGAAACCCCCAGCTGAGCCCAGCACCATCAGAAATAATAATATGTGATCACTGTTTTGTTATTCCAAAGTGTAGGATGGTTTGTGACACAGCTATAGATAATCATAACATAATTATAAACATATAGGTAATCATAACAAGATGCCCTGCTAGAGATAACTTTAAACATGTCTGTTCTCGTTGAAACACTGCTTCCATGCTGGGAATATAGCCTATTGTTTAGAATTCAAAATATGGAAATAACTTTTCTGCAAAGAGTGATTTTTTAATAGTAAAATATTAGGAAAAAAACTATTTCCCTATTATTTAACACTTGGACTACAAAACTATTTCAAAGCCATATGAAGAGATATTATGAAGCTATTAAAATGTACTTTTCTGCTCTAGGATTTCCAGTCTGGACAAATGGTGTATGTCCCTGCTCCTCCCTGATCAATACAACTGTAAACTCTTAAAATAACGCAAAGGACAACCAAAGAAAAACTCTGAAAAGAGGTAAGAAGGCAAACTGGTTTAGGACCCTAGCACTGGAGGAGCAACATAGTTGCATGGTGTCTTATGTCTCCCCATTCAACAGAAGGCAACTTAGAGCCACATTTCTTGACCCCCTCCCAATCAAGCAACAGATGGCAGCACAGGTGGACTGATTCTTCTGCATTTAACTAAAGTCCTACCTACCACAACAGATGATATTGGCACAATTGCAGAGGGATTGATCAGGTGACCTACTCATGAGCACCCAAGGTAAGTGCCCTACTTTTCCTTTGGGCTAGAGACTCCTCTTCCTCACTGTGAGATATTAGGTGGCACCGGGAAAAGGGATACTTCACAATAAACAGCTCAGCCTAGGAAGCTTTTTGTCTCATGGATCTGAGACTCTTTTCCACCATCTGGAGACTTTGGAGGACCATGGGGAACCAGCAGGGGGATCCAACCACAACAGGTGCCTTTCATCCAGAAATCACTCTTGGACTCCCATGACAAGGGGAAATACCACCACAAGTACTCAGCCAGGGAAGCTTCTTCATGCCCAAGGCTTGAGATGCCTGTGCCCCACCAAGAGACACTGAGTGGCCCATTCTGAGGAAAACCCTTCCACACCCTCAGTCAGCACTAGCAGGAACAATTGTGAGCCCAAGCAGCACCAGATAAATCAAATAGAATACAAAGGCTCTGAAAAACAAACTGGCATTGAAACCATAGCCCATAAAAGTAGGTCAGAACCCATGTCTAAATCTAAGTAGAGTGATAGCCTGCTAATATAAAAGATTGAAATTAGATCCAAAGTCTCCAAATATAATAGATAAACTGGCTAGAATATTATAAAAAATTACTCATCACCTCCAAAAAACATGAAAAACACAACTTGAATGAGAAAAGACAATCAATGGACAGCAATAAATGTGAATCCAATGTTGGAATTACCTGACAAGGATTTTAAAGCTTTTGTCATAAAAATGCTTCAACCACCAATGATAAATTCTCTTGAAGCAAAAGAAGAATTATGAAATCTCAGCAATGAAATAAGTGTTATGAAAAAATCAAATGGAAATGATAGAACTGAAAAATACAACAGAAAAAAAAAAAAACTTGCTCAGTAAGCTTACCAGTGGAGCTGATAGACCACAGAGGGCTTGATAAAGCATAGGATCAATGGATTTGAGGACAAGCCAATAAAATTTGCCTAGTTTGAATAATAGAGATAAAATAGATTTAAAAAAAACAAGAAGAGCCAGAGCCTCAGGGACCTGTAGAATAGTAGTAAAAGATCCGTTATTCATATCATCAGACTCCTAGAAGAAAGGAGAAATACATTGGGTCTAAAAAAGTATTTGAAAACACAATGGATAAAAACTTTCAAAATTTAGTGAAAAGAAAAACTTACAGATTTAAGGAACTGAGCAAACCCCAAACAGGATAAACATAAACATACATAAAACCATGCCACTACACATCATAACTAATCTTCTCAAATGAAAGATAAAGAAAAAAATCTTGATAAAGGCCCAATAGAAACAACACATTACCTACAGAAGAACTCCAATTCTAAGGACTGGATTTCTCACATGAACCCATGGGGCCAGAAGAAAGTGACAGAATACTTTTCAAGTGATGAAAATAAAAAAAGAACTGACAACTGCAAATCTATATCCAGTGAAACCATCTTTCAGGAATAAGGGAGAAATAACATTCTCATACAAAGGAAAGCTAAAAGAATTTGTCACTATCAGCTCTACCCTTAAAGATTGGCTAAAGGAAGTTCTTCAAACAAAAGGAAATGATAAAAGAAGGAATCTTGGAGCATCATGATAGAAGAAAGAACAATGGAAAGAGCAAGTTCAGGAATGCACAAAAGACTCTTTTTATCCTCACAAGCTTTATAAATCATGTTTGATGATTGAAACAAAAATTATAACACCCTCTGATACTCAAGACTGACATATAAAAAAGGTAGAGAAGGGAAAGGACATAAATGGAAAGTTTTTGTGCTTCAATCTAAGTAGTAAAATACTGAAACCATTAGACTATGGTAAGTCACATTATGTATATTGTTATACCAAGAGCAACTGCTGAAAACACTATACAAAGAAATAGAGTCAAAAACACTATAAATAAATCAAGCTGGGATCCTTAAAATTTTTTTTCAAGTGATCCTCATGAAGGTGAGATAAGAAAATCAGGAAACAAACATGAAAAACAATAGCAGACTTAATCTCTTAATATATCAATAATTACTTTTATTGTAAGTGATCTTAATACATCACAAATAAAAAGACAGAGATTGGTAGGGTAGATAAAAATATTATGAAACAACTATATTTTGTTTATAAGAAATTCATTTCCAATTCAATGACATAGGTAGGTCTAAAGTAAAAGGATGGAAAAATATACCAGGACTTAATCAAATTAAAAATTTTCTGGACAGCAAAGGAAATAATCAACAGAGTAAGTAGACAACCTATAAAAAGGGAGAAAATATTCTCAAACTGTACATCTGACAAAGGGCTAATATCCAGAATCTACAAAGAACTCAAACAAATCAGCAAGAAAAAAATAAATAACCCAATTAAAAAGTGGGCAAAAGACCTGAACGGAGTTTTTCAAAAGAAGATATGCAAATGGCCAACAGACACATGAAAAAATGCTCAACATTACTAATTGTCAGGGAAGTACAAATTAAAAACACAATGGGATACTGCCTTGCTCCTATCAGCAGGCCATTATTTAAAAATCTAAAAATAATAGATGTTGGTATGGATGCAGTGAAAAAGGAACACTTATACACTGTTGGTGGAATAGTAAATTAGTACGATCTTTATGGAAAACAGTATGGAGAGTCCTCAAAGAACTAAAAGTAGATCTACCATTTGATCCAGCAATCCCACTATTGGGTATCTACCCAAAGAAAAAGAAGTCATTATATCAAAAAGATACCTGTACCCAAATATCTATTGCAACATAAAACACAATTGCAAAGATGTAGAATCAACATAAGTGTCCATCTCAGGAATGGTAAAACAAAAACCACATGTTATCACTAGTAAGTGGGAGCTAAACAATGGGTACACATGTTCATAAAGTGGTGTAAAGGACATTGGAAACGAATAAAGGGGAGGGGGTGAGAGGAGTGATGGATAAAAAAACTTACCAGGTACAATGTACACTATTGTGGTGAGGGGCACACTAAAAGCCCTAATTTCAGCATTATGCAATTCATCCATGTAACAAGAACACTTGTATCCCCTAATATTTTGCAATAAAAATAAATAAATAAATATCAGCTTTTATAGAGATAACAAAAGAAAGTTCTTATCTATGTAAACAATGGAATACTATAGAGCAGTGAAAATAAATTGTCGCTACTTGCAAGAACAGGGACGTCTCCCATAAATGTATATTGAAAAAAAGAAGTATGTCACAAAAGAATACAAACAAGAGAATTTCATATCAATTGCCGAAGCAGGCCAAAAAAACCTAAGATATATTGTTTAAAGATGCACACCTGGTATATCTTTTGTAAACAGAGCATAAAATTATACTTAAAGGCTAAGGCAATAAATAGGTGCCTCTTTCAGGAAGAGACTCTTGGAAGTTCCTGGGGTGCTGAAATATTCTAATTCCTGGCCTAGTTTGGTCAACACAGTTTTACAATCTGGTTTTACAATCTGCATAAATTTTAGCTTCACAAATGTGTTTGATTCACGCTTTTGCTTCTCAAAATAAAAGGTCTTATTTCTTAAGTTTAAAACAATATATATCAGAGAAATGTTAATCAAAGAAAATCAGAAGTGGCTATAGTAACATCTGTTAAAGTAAACTCATAGCAGAGAAAATTCCTACAAAGAGGGGCATATCATTATTATATATGATAAACAGATCAATTTGCAAGGAAGACCTAATGATCTCAAATACGTATAAATCAAACAACAGAGCCTCAAAATACACGGAGCAAAAAAGAGCTGAAAAGAGAAATAGACAAATCCCCAGTTATAGTTCAAGTCTTCAACACTGCTATCCTAACAACTAGTAGAACAACCAGAGAGAAATTGGCAAGGTTATAGGACGTTTGAACCATGCAATCAACCAATAGGTTCTAATGGACATATATAGATCACAGCAAACAAAAATAGAAGGATACACTTTTTTTGCAAGTGCCCATGGAACATTCTCTAAGACCATATCCTGAACCATGAAATAAACCTCAACAAATTTAACAGAATTTTAATCATATAAAATATTTTTTCTGGTCATGGATTCAAACTAGAAATCAATAAGAGAAAAACAACAGGAAAATCTCTAAATAAGAAAAATTAAATAACACACTCCTATGTAATCTGCGGGCCAAGAAGGAAGTTTCAAAAGAAATAAAAATGCATATAAGCAAATGAAAATAAAAATAAACGTATCAAAATATGTGGGATGCAGCTAAAGAAACACTAAGAGGGAAATTTATAGTGCTAAATGCTTACATTAGAAAAGAGGAAAGGTCTCATGATAAAAAATTTGAAAAGTATAACTTTTTGCATATTATATTTTGTCCCTCTTTGACTTTCCATTCCTCCTTTAATTTTAAATTTTATACACTTTCCCTTTCGCTTACTTTGAGTTCCTACTTTAGCAAACTAAAAAAAAAAAAAAAAAAAAAGAGGATCAAAATAAGCCTAAAGCAAGCATAAGGAAGGATATAATAAAAATTAGAGCAGGAATTAATTAAATTAAGGAAAAGAGGACTGGGCGCGGTGGCTCACGCCTGTAATCCTAGCACTCTGGGAGGCCGAGACGGGCGGATTGTTTGAGCTCAGGAGTTCGAAACCAGCTTGAGCAAGAGCGAGACCCTCGTCTCTACTAAAAATAGAAAGAAATTAATCGGACAACTAAAAATATATAGAAAAAATTAGTCGGACATGGTGACACATGTCTGTAGTCCCAGCTACTCGGGAGGCTGAGGCAGTAGGATTGTTTGAGTTCAGGAATTTGAGGTTGCTGTGAGCTAGGATGATGCCACGGCACTCTAGCCTGGGCAACACAGTGAGACTCTGTTTCAAAAAAAAAAAAAAAAGAAAAGAAAAAAAGGAATACAGTAGGAAAAAAATCAATGAGATAAGAAGATGGTTCTTCAAAATAATAAGTTTGATAAATCTCTAGTAAGACTGGCATAAATAAAGAGATGAGACAAAAATCATCAATAGCAAGAATATAATGTACTACATTTACAGTATTTCATAGTCTGGGATATCACTACAAAATCTGTAGCCATTAAAACATTAAGGGAATGATAAAAATGACTTTACTCTCACTCAAAAATTTAACAACTTAGAAGAAATGGACAAATTTCTCAAAAACCTCATAGTACCAAAACTCAAACAAGATGAAATAGATCATCTGAAAAACTCTTATTAGCATTAAAGAAATTGAATTTGTATTAAAAAGCTCCCCCAAGTTAAACCACAATGAGATATCACTATATACCTATAAAAATGACCAAAATAAAAAGTAGTGACAACACTAAATGCCGGTGAGGATATGAAAAAACTGAATCACTCAGTCATTGTTAGTAGGAATGTAAAATGACACAACCACTCAGCAGAGCAGTTTGGCAGCTTCTTACAAAGTTAAACATGCAGGTGCTACACAATCCAGCAATTGTGCTCTTGGGCATTTATCTCAGAGAAATGAAAACTTATGTTCACACAAAATCTTGTACATAGAAGCTTTACTGGTAATACCTTAAAACTGGAAATAGCCCCAATGTCTTTCATCCAGTGAATGATTAAACAAATTCTTTTGTGTGTGTGTGTGTGTGTGTGTGTGTGTGTGTGTGCACATACACCATGGGCTACTCCTCAGCAATAAAAGACAATAAATTATTGATTAGTTCCATAAAAAAAACCTTGGATGAATCCCCAGGAAATTATGCTAAGTGAAAATAAAAATCCTAAAACGTCACATACTACTATATGATTTTATTTATATAATATTTTTGAAATTTAACAATTTTAGAAATGGAGAACAGGTTAGTGAATGCCAGGCATGGGAGAAGGGAGCGAGGTGGGTGTAGCTATGAAAGGGTGACAGCAGGTGTCCTGGGGTAATAGAGCTCTTCAGTATATTCACTGTGGTGGATAAAGGAACCTTCAGATCTGATTTATTTGCATAAAAATGAATTTGTACACACAGACATGAGTAAGTTATAAGTCAAATTGGAAAAATCTGAATAATCCTGAGGGATTATGCCAATGTCAACATCCTGGTTGTGATACTGTACTATAGTTTTCCAAGATGTTACCATTGGGGGAAACTGGATAAAGAATCCTCTATATTTTTTCT
This sequence comes from Avahi laniger, assembly GCA_963575035.1. Taxonomy (NCBI): domain Eukaryota; kingdom Metazoa; phylum Chordata; class Mammalia; order Primates; family Indriidae; genus Avahi; species Avahi laniger. The sequence continues at coordinate 94,124 of CAUYSK010115993.1, forward strand.
TAGAACTGTGTGTGGATCTATAATTATCTCTAATTACATAAATAAAACTTTAAATTAAACATAATGTTTATGAAGAAGCTGTGAAAGTATGAGATAAATTGTTTGTAACATGACCATAGGCTGAAAAAAGTTAGAATATCCATAAAATTTACATACAGCATGATTATTGTTCTGTCAAGCAGATTCAAAGAAAGCAAAAGGAAAAATGTATAAAATTTAAAATGAAAGGAGCAATAGAAAAGTCAAAGAGAGACAAAACACACTATGCAAAGAGTTTAAAATTTTTTGTAATAAGCACATGATATTTTTATAACAGAAAAATATAAACTTTATTATTAATACATATATATTCTTATTCATTTGGATTTTTACTATCTATTAATTTAATTTAAGACCTACCATAGAACACAATAGATTTTCAATGAACACTGGTAGAAACTCAATCCGAATGATACATTTATAGTTCAACAGAAGCAGCAGAAGTCTTCAAATATTGAGTTTTAATTTAAAAAAATTTCAGACATCAGCAAATTAGTTCAAGACAGGTAAGACTGGGAGTGCTGAGGCATGTCACTGATCCTTTTTGGGTCCCTGGAATTTGTAGCATATCAGGATCATCCACTTTTCTCTTGCTTAAAGCCACTTACATGTCATTCTCTTGGATTCCTTTCCTATTCCTCTGTTAATGTACTTTGGGCTTGGTTTGAAATTATTCAACTGTGAAGACACAGAATTTCAATTTGGCCTGCCTGTTTCACCATGCAAAAATTTTTCCACAGCAGGGAGAGTTCTCTGGTGAAATTTTCAAAGCAAGTGAAGATGCTGGAGGAGTTTGGAGAAGATTGTTTTCTGCATGGACAGTTCTGGGTGCAATTAAGTTCTCAAAACTACACAGGCTAGAAAATATTTTGGAGAAAATGTGGTCCCCCTCCCAACACAAAGAATAATGTTTCATTTCTGAATGGAGGAAAACTATCACCGAATCGCAAAATCATTAGAGGCAGAAGACACTTGAGAGACCAGCCAGTATGTAAGAACAACTCCAGGTGGCCCCATTCACATCTAACTTATGTACATGGTAGCCCCTGGGGTTAGTGCACAACTTGCATAACTGTATTCAGGGATTTTGCTGAATCTAGTTATTACCACTCCTGACCTCCACCCCACTCGGAGATCTGATCCTTTTATTAATATATAGGAGGAAAGTGAGTCCCAGAGAGAGAAAGGAAGGTGTCCAAAGCCATATTGCTAACCATGGAACCAGACTAAAATCCAGATTTTTTAAGTTTAGAACAATGTTCTTTCTTATCTACAATGCTTCCAGGAAGAAATGTTTTTACTAAAACAAAAACAACAGGAACAACAAAAAAGTTCATTCTTTAAAAAAGTATTTGTTCTAAATACTTTACAGCATGGTTGTAATTTAAACCCAGGATGTTTACTTAATGTCAACACAAGTTGCAAAATCATATTCTAAATATAGTTTTCTCATATATGAAATGGGGATAATGATAGTACCTATCTCTTAGGTCCTTGTAGGGATAAGTGAATTAATATTTTTAGAATACATAAAACAGTGTCTGTAATATAGAAAGTACTATTTAGGTATTGGATATTATCATTATTATTATTACTATTAGCATGGATTTCTTCCCCACTAAAATGTCAGTCCTTAGAGAACAGATACTTTTTAATATCTCTTTCCACAGGACCTGCCACAGCTTTGGGGAGCACCATATTATCGCTGTTTGATGATGGACAGACGGATGGATGAATGGGTATGGGGATGAATGAATGGATGGATGAATGGGGATGAATAGATGGATGGGTGCATGGAGGGATGGAAGAATGATGAATGGATGGATGGATAATTGGATAGAGGGATGGATGGAGGGATGATTGGATGGGCAGATGGATGGATAAGTAGATGGATGAATGGAGATCAATGAATGAACGGATAGATGATCAGATAGAAGGATGGATGAATGAATGATTGGATGGATGAATGGGAATGGATGGATGCATGATTGGATAGAGGGAAGAATGGATGAATGATTGGATGGATGGATGGGTAAATGGAAAGATGGATGAATGGATGGATGGTAGATGGATGAAAAAGAATGGATGAATGGATGGATGGTGGACAGTTGAAGGAGGATGGGTGGATGGATGGATAGACGGACAGATGGATGGATGGGTAGATGGATGGATGATTGAATTCAAGTTCACATGTTTAAGCAACCTGTTAACCCCAGAGAATGATTCTCTTCACTGGATACTTTTTTCATGGAGAACAAAGATATGAGGAGAGTTATGGGTGATACGTGAATGCTGTCGTGTCATCGAGTTCTAGAACTCGCAAACCGTTTGACAACTCATCCTACCCAACGTTCTACCCAGTGCAGGAAATCACATGATTAGTAGCCTGAACATGTAGCTCTAGTTTAAAGCTGTGGAAAAGCAAGAGCTCATTTCCTGGGAGGAAGATAGTTCTGTGACCGTACCACTGGAATAATTAGCAAGTTCTTCCTAGGTCTATTTCAATCTTCTACTTACCTGGACCTCGTGGCATCACCAAGAATGAGTCTGATTTCCCTACCCCCAGGTTTTTTGTTCACTCATCCAGCAACTATTTAGTGATCATAAATGATTAAAGAGTAGACAGGACTGCCACTCTCCTGAAGATTACTTTGCCATGGAAGAGACAGAAGAGGAGATAGTCAGCTGAAGATACAAAGATGAACCAAGGAAAGTGCTACGGAGGAAAATCTCAGGGGAAGCCGTTGTGACTGTGGCACCTGAGTCTGCCCCAAGGTGCATGAGAGGGGAGAAGCTGCTGCTTTTCAGCACTGCAGGCTCTGTTAATAGTGCAGCTAGAGCAGTGTCAGGACCACACATTAATTCAATGATCGTTTAGCTCTCAACTGGATAAGATAAGAAAGAAGGTGTCAGCCAGGTATCTGCTTGCAGATGCTGAGATATTTTATAAAGAGGCCCCCCAAAATTGAACAGACAGATGGATCATCCAAGCTGGAAAAGAACAACCTTAGAGGTCACCTGGGTCACAGTCCTCTCCCAGCACGTGTTCTGTGTACACACACCCACATACCCAAACTGAGGCTTAACGAGAGAAAGAGGGTAAACTTTCAGGTGTCCTGACTCCAGCTCTCTCTCTCTCTCTGGCCATTGGCACACGCTCCTCTCTCATGCTACTTTTTACACACTGTGGTCCTCAGGGTTTCCTTATGGGTTTGAGAACGTCCCCCTGTGCCATTTCACTCATTCACTCATTCACTTGGCAGAACTGAAGCAAGGGTGCTTCAAAAGGCACTGTCTGTTTTTTGGAAGAGACTCGCCCTTCCTTTCCAAATCCCCTCCTTAATCTCACATGGTGGCACCTTGTGTCCTTAAGACTGCAAGGTCATCAGGATCAATGTCATCATGCCTTTCTTCTCTGTTTACTTTGGTCACCAGCGGAAGCCAAGACCCCATATCAATACCAGTAGCATTCTCACCTCTTGATGTGTGATGCAAACCCCTAAATTCTCCTAACCTCTCAAATGCTTCAACAGTTTCCTCTGAAACTTATGGTGTGCCATCAGCCCAAACTCCTTTAGGTTAAACCTTTTCCCCAATGTTCTCTTCTCTTCTTGCTTTTATTGCATTTAAAGCATCCTCTGAGGGCAGCCACGCAATCCTGTCCAAAGACAATACTCACTCCCACCTAGCATGTTACCCACTCCTTATTGCTGCTTCCAGGCTACTCATTCTATTATCTCCTGAAAGTCTCCAGCTTTTTGGAAGCTTATTCTGCAAGACCATACCACTCCCTTCTAGAGGGGGGAGCTGTTCTGAATGAGATTAGTGACTTTATAAAAGAGACTCCACATTGCTCCATGTGGGAACACAGCCAAAAGATGGCCATCTATGTGCCAGGAAGTGGCCTTCACCAGACAGAAAATCTGCCAGTGCCTTGATCTTGGACTTCTCAGCCTCTAGCACTGTGAGACATAAATTTCTGTTGTTTATAAGCCACCAGTCCATGGTACTTTGTTACAACAGCCCAAATGGAATAAGACGGGGGTACCTGTGAAAGGCAATCCTGGTGGGGAATCATCTATCATGGGATTGAGGACTACATCACTATCGGTGCAGATATCTGGGCCTAGAAGGGCCTAGAATATTATATAAGACTATTTTGTCATGAGGAGCTTTGAGATATAGTCCCTATACGATACATAAACTTGCCAAAACATTTAATCTTCTGTGTGCTAGTTGGCTACTATCTCCTGAGCTCTGAATCCCGAGCTGGAAAGTCACTTATTTTTATTCTTTGGTATAGGTATTTGTACACAAATATCACTTCACATTTTAGACTATAAGCAGTTCAGAGCTGGGACTTCACAGCTTTATAATCTCTCCTATTTCTACCACAGAATGTGACACAGAATGGGTGCACGCTAGCAGTTAACATTTACGGGGCACTTCCTATGCGCTAATGTGTTGGTTGTTTGCAAAGATGGTTGCAAACATAAGGGAAGGGTTGCCCTCCCTGAATGCATTTTTCTTTGCAGTATGAACCTGCAGCTCTTCCATCAAGTGATGAAGTCAGTTTTCCCAATCACTGAACCTTGGCTGGCCCGTGGCTTACTTTGACAAATACAATGTGGCAGAAAATGACAAGCATTGTGCCAGTAGTGAGACTAGGCCTCAAGAGGTCTTGTGTATTTCTGCTCAGTCTCCTGGAGCCCTGCGAGACCTCCATTTGAACAAGCTCGGACTAGCCTGCTGGAGAATGAGAGACCACATGGAGCAGAGTCATATTAGCCCAGCTGAGGCCGCCCTAGACTAGCCAGCCCCAGCTGGCCTGGCAGCTGACTTCAGACACGTGAGTAAGGCTACCGGAGGCCAGGAAAACCACACAGGTGCTCCTGATTCAAATCATAAACAAATAAATAGTTGTTTCGTTAAGTCAGGAGTGAACAAAGTGTGGCTGTGGGCCAAATATGGCCTGTCTCCTGTTTTTGTAAATACAGTTTTATTGGAATGTAGCCTCACTCATTCCTTGATGTATTGTCTATAGCTGCTTTCCCATAACAACAGCAGAGCTGCATAGTTGGAACAGACACTGTATGGCCTGTGAAGCTTAAAATATTTGCTGTCTCTCTTCAAGAAAAAAGTTTGAAAACCTTGTTATAAGTTTCTAAGTTTGTAGACAGTTTCATTATATCCAGGAATTAAGCCACGTACTTTAAATTATTATATGTTTACTTTAGCCCAGTGGGGGTTTATCATGCCCATTTTACAGATGGGAAACTGAGGCATAGTGAGGGGGAATAATTTGTACACAGCAGAGTCAGGAGAAAACTCAAATAGCCTGGCCTTATAGCCCTATGACAGTAGCGTACTGCCTGGATAAATTATGTTACATAGACGGATGCCTGAGTGAATACGGAGCTGAACAACAGTTCATATCAGTTCTCATGAGGGGGCAATGTGGACAGGAACAGTTTTGGGGTCAGTGGTGTATACTTCTGGACACAAATAAATTCCTCATGGAAGGGGTTAGAAATTTCTGCATCTGGACCTTAAGAGTCCCTGACAAGTCTTTCACACATGTATCCCTAATGGATGGCCCAGAAAAATCACTGAGCTATCTTATGTGTGGGTAGAAGGGAGGAAGGAATAAGGAGGGAAGGGGAAAAGAAAAAAGGGGTGGAAGTGAAGGAAGGAAGAGAAGAGAAGGTTTAGAAGAGAAAGGAAAAGCAATTTGAATTCTACTGAGGGTGAACGTTCTTCCATTTGTCTCTGGCAACCACTGATGTCCACTGTGAATGTAGGATTAATCTGTCACTGGGGAGATTTGGAAGCTCATCAGGGCTCATTGTTGAACAGGGTAAGGAGAATGTAGCCTGTCCAATATCTAAGCTCTGGCCATCGCCGGCCCAGTGTCCTCTGGAGTGGTGATGGGCCTTGTTGGTGGAACCCTCGCCGCACAGTAGAGCATCCTCACCAGCTCAGGCATGATAGGAGCACGTAGACAACCCATTCCTACAGCCCAGACCGAAGAGAAAGAGCCCCTGTCTTTCTCAACACCTTCCCTCCATCCCCAACTATGCCGACACTATTCAATAACTCACATCGACTTTGGGAGGAGAAAAAAAAAATGTAATTGTTAAAGCGTAAATCCCTTTAAATGCTGAGATCAAAAGGAAAGTTTCCATCCAACGACGCGTAATTAAACACGCAGCCATGCCCAACTTTGATTCACGGATGCTTATGCACTTCTAAATTGTTGCCAGGGAGATTAGGGCCTGAGAAAATTAAAACCATTACGCCTCAAAAGGATACATGATTTTCACAGCTTTCTAACGTGATTTCCTGTCGTGCAGAACTTTGTGTTTTCCCATTTTCCCCTCCCCGCCTCTGTACTGATGTTCGGGGCTGAAAGGAAGCAGCTTCGCCAACATCCTTCGGCTGAGAATTCCTGCAGGCCTAGCCCCGTGTGAGCGCAGAACCAGACAGCAGGGCCCACGTTTTCCTCTTGCTTTGTGTTCGACCAGAGGACAAATCCCTCCCCCAGGCAAGGTACCCTGAGGATTCCCTCGGAGGCTCGTGCCGATGGGAAGGCGGCATTGAGAGTGAAGCCCTCAAACGTGTGGGGTGTCTCAGTCTGCATCAGCACAACCTGAGCCATTTACTTAACTTCTCTATGCCTCGGTGTCGCATCCCCAGAAGTGGGCAGAGACGAGGGTCTGAGTGCAGAAAAACACAGGAAACAGAGGACAGGGGAAGTAGGGTGGAGAAGGGAAGCCAGCTAATAAAGCCAGTTCCCACGGTGGACCCGGCAGGGAAGGCTGGTAACAGAGGAAAACCTCACGTCTAAGCTTTCCCTCCCCACGGGCAAGGGAACTGCGGTCTTTACCCAAGTCCCGTCGGGCACTGGCTGAGACTGTGTGCAGGGAACGGTAATCTTTCTCTCTGCCTCAAAGGCAGGCAGACAGGACCTTCCTGGCATCAGAAAAAGTCATGCACGTCCTAGCAGCTGAAAGTCATCCAGAGCCCTTCTAGGTTGTAAGATCTGAAGGACGAGCCTGTCACTGACAGTGTCTGTCACACTTAGTTTCTTAATCTGCACAATGGGATTAACAACCGTACCTGCTGCATGAGGCTCTTGCACAGACTGAGTTACTAGATGTACAACACTTAGAGCCCAGCTGGGTACATGGTAAGCACTGCATTCATGGCATCGTTGTCATTGTTATCACTTCTATTCCTGCATGACCTCTCTGGAATGAAAGTCCACTGTCAGGGAGAACTATAGTGGGAAAGGTGTTAGGCCAGGTGTGACCTTTAGCTCACTGGCCTCAGTTTCTTCATCTGTGCTACTCAGTTAACAGCACCTAGCCAGGAGCAGTGTTCGAGTTCAAATAAATGTGATGAAGTGCCCGATGCTGACTAAGGCTTCCTCGGAAAGTTATTGATTCTCAGAGCCAGAACAGGGTCATCTCTCCAGTACCCCCACCTGGGACAGGGGAGCCCCCAGGATCCGTTCTGATGCTCTTGGCAGTCCTGACACCTTCCTGACCCTCTTCTCTGTGACAGCCACACTTTGACCTCAGTCAGTTCCCTGGAGCCGTATCAAGCCAGCTCCCTTTCTGAGACAAGACGTTGGCAATTGTTTTAAGGATCAGAAAACTAAGACTGAAGGAATTCAAGACATTTGCTCAAGATCAAGCAGCTCGCCAGCTGGGAACAATATACAGTCCATTTTTACAGTAATGGCTAAATAAAGCAGAATATAGCCATAGAACAGAATACTGTGTAACAGTGAGAAAAAATGAGATATCTGTATTTCCTATTAAGGAAAGAACTCTAAGCATAATGTGGAATGATAAAACCAGGTTGCATGGTATAATAGCATTTAAATAACACACACAATAATGTATAGTATATTTTCTCTAAGTATATATGAAAGTGTATATGAATTCCATGTTGTAACAATGAATTTTAAATGTCACTTGGCTACTCACGGTAATCAGATATTTGGTTGAAAATTATTTCAGACGTTTCTGTGAAGGTATTTTTTTTTGTTGTTAGATTGATATTTAAATCAGTGGATTTTGAGTAAAGCAAATTCGTCTCTATAATGTGAGTGGGCCTTATCCAAGCAGTTAAAGGCCTTAAAAGGAATAAGACTGACCTGTTCCAAGGAAGAGGGAATTCTGCCTCCGGGCTGTCTTTGGACTCAGAATGCAATATCCACTCTTCCTTGGGCCTCCAGCCTGGTGGCCTACCCCACAGATTTTGGACTTGCCGCCTCTACAATTGTGTGAGTCAATTTCTTACAATGCATCTCTCTCTCAACCTCTCCCTCTCTCCCCCTTCTCTGTCTTCCCCCACCACACACACACCTGAGAACCCTGATTAGTACACATACGTGTGTATACTTACATGGTAAAACTCTGTAAGGATATACACAAAACTGACAAGTGGTGAACTCTGGGGAGGTGAGGAAGAGGTTTGGGATGGGGTGGGAAAGGAAGGACAGGGCGATCAAGAGACATTTTAGACTTGTCTGTAATGTCTTCATTTTTTAACAAAGAAAATTTATTCAAATATTTATTTTGTAATTAAAATGAATTTAAAAATGTTGCTGCAGGCATGGGCCAATATCTCCTGTGAAATGTTACAAATGTTGTATTACGGAATGTTACTATTATTAATGTTATCGTTATACTAATGACACTTACTCCTGTTTTCTGCTTTTCTAGTTTTCTGTTCCACCATTTTTGGTCCGTACGTGGTTATACTCTCATCCAGCTTTTTGCATAGATAATTTTGTTTGTTCTCCTCCCCGGTCCTGGCTTCCTGTCCTGACCATCCCATTGAATCCTCCGGAAACAGGCCTCCTGTCTCTTTGCAGCTGCGGGTAGCTCTGGACCATGAGTTTTCTTTCACTGGCGTAGGAAGCAGAGATGCCGCAGAGTCCTGGCACAGAGGAGAGCCGAGCAGCGAAGTGGGAACTACTGGAATCCTGGCCTTGGCAGGAACAGGCAGAGAAACGGGATTCTGTGTATGAAGAAGTGATTCAAAGGGTCAGAATGGCCATCCTTGGAAAGCTTAAGAGCCGTCGTAAGTAAGGAGAATTAGACTCTTCCATATGACACAGAGTGTAGTGTCTGTCAACTGGATGGAAGTTCCCAGGAAGCAGATTTCAGCACATGAAAAGAAAGAACTTTCAGGAATGTGGAATAACTCCACAATGGAAGGGGCTAGCGCACTGTAGAGTGAGCTTTCTGTTACAGGAAGCGTTCAAATCAGATTACAAGCATCATTCTGAGGTTCTCACACTGAGTGCAAACTGCAACTAGATAGCCTCTAAGGATATCCTAATGCTAGGGTTCTCAGAAAGCACTAGTGCTGTAGCTTGGAACACAGAAAGATTTCGGTTAGACCATGCAAAAGAAGGAAATTTGATCTCGTGCTTGCCTACTACTGGGCGAGGGACCAAGACATCCAGTTTCCACAGTGGAACTTCTTGTCTTGAGACCCCATGAAGGCTGTGTCTACACCACACCAAACTGGATTAGTCATTGTGGCACTATGCAACATTTTTCTCTTGATGGAAATAGTGGAGATCCAAAGTCAACCACAACAAAAGGAATGATTTCATAGAATTAGCAAATCTCCCAGTGCCTCACTGATTTCCTGAGAAATCTCTTGAGTTCTTGGGGCATGTGGCTCATTGGAACACCCACAGAATTGCTCCCTCTGCTTTGACATTCATTCCTGTTGAATTTAGAGAGCTCCGGCTTTGTTAGCTTTGGCCTAGACCAGAGGCAAAAGGAAGATTGATGACTGTAGCTGGCTGAAGTCGAGAAAGAAGGCTGTCGTACCCTGGGTACCCTCAGCATTGTCCACCCGACCACGACTACTTCATGGATGCTTGGCTGTGAGTGCAGGGACCTTGTTGGCCTCACTATCTCGTGTCTCACACATACCCTGCTATGGAGTAAGTGTGACTAATGCCTCTACTTGAATGTATGATGGAACAAAGCCAGAGGAATGTGTAACAGCCAGGAGTTGGCAAGAGTTTGTCCTGGCCCATCACTTCTTGCAGCTAATCATGGTGCTGTCTCAAATGGAAAACTCCCTGCTAATGGCAAACCACATCTTGGCTCTTTTCCTGCCTGGAGTAAAGTGGGAACATCCCCACCCTCCACCCCAGTAGGCACCAACTGCTCCTGCCCTTCAAGTAAAGTCCCCAAACCGGAGCCAGTTCTCTCAGGTGACACCATGGACGCTGCCATCCCATCGGATCACCTGGGTACTGCGATTATCTGTCTGTTTCCAGGCAGGAGTGAAATGGTGGGAAGTCGCCAAGATTGAAAGAGCCTCAGGGGAGACAGGAACAGGCAACAGTGTCAAAGCATTCTTTGCTTACTCAGTGACTTTCAAATGTACTTCCAGCAAGCAGTCACACTACTCTGGCAAAGCAGGGTGACGATGCCAGGAGGATTCACTGGCTCTGACAATAAGCATGTTGGAACCCTGTGGCTCAGGCTGGTGTCGTGGGAGGAAGGCAGGACTAAGTGACTCATTTATTGCTTGGCTCTTATGTGTTCAGCCAAGCAGCCAGTACACGGGGATCAACAGCTTTTGCAGGCTCAGGTGTGGTTCAGGCAGGTGTCTGTGACCAGGAGACAGACAATGCTCAGAAGTATGACTGTCACAGGTGGGCTGGGAGCAGAATCCATTTCCTTGGGGAGGAGGTCAGACTGTGTATAGCAGACCTCATCTAGTAGGCTGAGCTCCAGGCTGAGGGTCTATTCCTGGCAGGTACCTGTAGGTCTGGGCAGGAAAACCGAGTTGGGTGCCTAGACATGCTGTTTGGACTGGTGAGATCCATTGAGCTGGGGATGACAGGGCTCACATCATGTACCTGACACCTGGCGACAGTAGCTTGGTTAATGCCCCCTTCCCCCAGCTACAGGCACAGGCACTGGGTTGCTGCCTGCCTTAATCAAGATCATCTCAGGGCCCAATCAAGGCTGAGGCTCTAGGGAGGGACCAGGGACTCCGGGTGGGAGGGGCTCAGGACCATGAGAAGTCTGGGAAAATTGGGTCATCCTCTAGCAAGGCACATCTCTGCCAAAAATGGTTAGCAAAGCCAACACCACCAACACGTGTTATCTTAGAAGGTTGACTGTGGCTACTTTCCATCCTGGGCCTGTGGGATGAACTATTAAATGAACACATTGCCAAATAATGATTTTGTTGTAGCATTTTATTGATAACTAGAAAAGACTAGCTCATGGACGCTCAGTGTCGATCCAGCCGACAGTCCAACTCCCCGCTTCCCACAGGTAATTACCTGCTCCTAATTGGGTCTGAAAGCAGTGGGTTTGTATTTAAAGGTAGGAGTACAGAACACTTTGTGTTTTTCCAGATTGCATGGAAGAGAATTTAGCGCTCTGTGTAACTGCGGCTTAAAGAGCCACATGACTTCGCCATGAAACCCAGGACCTTCACTTAAAACTCCGTGTCCTTGGGCAAAGCATATCACTTCTCAGAGCCTACGTTCCTCATTTATAAATAGAAAGGGATGATGTGATGTTTAAATAAGGAACACAAAAGCAAATGTCCCGGTGCCTGACACACATGAGGTGCTCAGGGATCGCTAATTGAACTTGAATCTTCCTTCTCGGCGTGGACAGAAATGGTTCTTAAACTCTACCTCTCGTGGCTCTGGTGTGTAAACACTCTCATTGTCATTGCTACCTCTATGCATAACCCTTAATCGTTTATTATTTTGTGTATTGTCTCACTGAGTGTTCAGTATAGGTCTGTCAGATCACTAAGTCAGGTGAAGTTATTCTCAGTTTACAGATGGGACTGTTGAGGGTGGCAGAGAGGAAGTGACCTGTCAAAGGTCATGCCCTTAACTAGATGATGGGGTCAGGGTTTGTCACAGCAAGGACCAACCAAAGGAATATTGAGTTCAAGGAAGGGGAGGTTGGAGGAACGCTGGAGTGGATGCTGAGAAGGGACAATAAGGCTGCAGCCTTGAAGGAGCTAGATGACAGGAACAGTTCGCAGCCATCCCTTGACAAGCTGGGCGGGGAGCAGATGCAAATTCTGGCTCCCAGGGCTTGAGGATGCCAGGGGCGAAAGGCACCATGGCTGGCTGGGGCGCAGCATAGGGCTCCCCTTCCCAAGGGACTGTTGCTCTGGGGGAACCTGGAAAACTCAAAGCCCCAACTGGAAGTGGAAACAGGTGCAGAGAAGCCACCGCCTGTCATTAGCTTCAGAACCCTGGATTCGCCAGGGAGCTTCCGAGAGGGCAGCAGACCCCACCTGCATACCGCTGCCCGCTCTCGGAAACAGCAGAGTTGGGACCAGGATGGGGCAAAGGATTCTGCTGAGTCTGTCCTGTTAGAGTCCCTTTCATTAGTCTGGCACATCCCTGAAGACTTGTTCAGGGACAGCATCAGAGGCTCCTGCCCTTGCATTCTGCCACCTCCCATCCTCCTCCCCGGCCTCTCTGGTCTCCTGCCCCACTTTGGTGCTAGATCATAACTCCCACTCTCCAGCGAGTTCTTACATAATGCTGGGGATAGATTTAGAACAAGCATGGCTTTTGTCCCAGCCTCAAAAAGGAGATACATTTTTTATACATCTTACTTCCCTGCTGAAATTTCAATACCTCCAGGGCCAGGCCTCGTCTTTCTCACCTTTGAATCCTCTAGATCTGCCGCTGCACCTGAACTATGGAGGTGCTTGTCGAACGAATGAATGAGTGCGTGAATGAATGAATGAATCTGGCATCTCCCAAATCACTAGAATTTAAGCCTACGAGGACAAGAAATGTTGTCAGTCTTGTTCATTGCCGAGTTCCACGGCTGGTACAGGATGGGCCTGCCATAAATGCTGCTGAATGAATGAAAGATTGTCTTCAACCTAGCACTGGCCTTCACACCTTCCTCTGATTTCTATAGCGCTGGAGCTGGGAGATGAATCGACCCAAGTTCATCATTTTAGAGAGGAGACAGTATTGCCCAGGGAAGGGAAAGATCTTGCTCAAGGACATGCTGCTGGGTCAGAACCAGGGTACAGGAACCGCAGCCCCAGTCCAGGGCTCTTAACTCACCACGTGCCCCGTCTTCATGAAGCTCACAGTCTGCAGAAAGAGGATCAGACGTCCGGCCTCACATTTGCTCAGTGCCCTGCCCTTGCCAGACCAGTGAAAGCGCGTGCTCACAGGACGTCTGAGAGTGAACTCAGGCTGGCCCGTTTCTCATGACTCTCAGGCCCTGCAGGAGGCACAGAGCAGGCCGCAGCATGGGCAGGAATTCAAGTCAGGAGAGCCTGTCTCTCTGAGCAGCTCTACCCCATGGCAGACTGCTTACACCGCCAGGGGTCCCAGGAGCCTCCGCCTCATTTGTTCTGCCCTCAGGGTTTGTCTCATCTTGAACTGCCAAGGCTCACATCTTTTGTCCTCCACAGGAGTGTCTGTTGAAGAAGAAGGAATAGGTATACCTTGCTGCTGCCCGAAGGCGAGAGTCTAGCATAGCGGCACTGGCTTTAGAATGCCTATATTTGAAGATTGGTGCTACCGCTTCCTGCCAATAAAATTTTGGGCAAGTTACTAATCTTCTCTAGGCTTCATTTTTCTGATGTGTAATGACACCTATGGTAATATGTTTAGCGAAATAAGGAAAAGAAAACACGTGAAAGTATTAGGCACAGTGCCTGGTGTATGGCATTCAAACGGGTGATGCTTGGATGGATAACGTGGTAGTGTGCTTAGAGCCTCTGAAATATGCTGCCGGGGTTCAAATCCCAGCTCTGCTTCTCGTCAGCTGTGTTGTCTGGGTGGGAGTTATTCAACCTCTCTGTGTCTCAATATCCTTATCAACAAGATAAGGCTAATCATGGGGCCATTATGGTGGGTTTATATCAGATTCAGATGAGTTTGTTCAGAGAAAGCACTTAGGACAGTTTCTGGCATGTGAGAAGTGCTAAGAAAACATCAGCAATTCCACTTTTCTTACTATCTAGTTTTAAAAATGAATTTAGGAGAGCCAGATCCGTTCTGCAGAAAGCCTTTGTGTTGAAGAGATGAATGCAGCCATGAAGACATTGGTGCCAACACTGAGCTTATTGGCTGGTAATCTCATTTGTTTTTCCTTGCCGTGTTCAAGCATAATCCACAGCCAGCGGAGCAATATGCTTGTATCATACCCATGAGCTGGGCTTGCTGGGCAGTGACTTCTCCACTGTATGCTATAAATGGCTGCCAGCAGTGAAATTACATTTGTATTGATCTAAAGAACATTTTATTGATCAAACACAGGGAATGAAACCTTCGAAACATAAACCCATTATTTTAACAATTTGTTGCCAGGAATAAGCAAAGGCTGCTTTTGTATTTTTTTTTTTTTTTTTTTTGGTGAGTTGGCCTTCCCAGGACAGCTTCTGGGATGTGTGGAGGATCTGGAGTCCCCAAGGGCCATTCATCAGTGACTGCCTCTCTATCTAAAGCTCCTCACCCCCACCTTCCTTCTGCAAGTTTCTGTCCCTTGAGGCCTGTTTTCAGGCAGGCCCTTCTGCCTCTAAACAATTTCTCTCCCCTTTCCTTGCCTGGATCCCCCCTGCATATCCTTTAGAACTCCTCTCCATCCCTGATCTCACACACTGGGTTAGAGAACCTATCCCACTCCACGTACCTGAATCATCCTGAGTCCTGAGGAATCGGGTGATGATAGAGACACTGGCTGGCCGGGACCTCTCCGTGAAGCACTCAACACTGTCCCAGCAGGTCTGGAGCACAGAGTCGTCTGAATTCACTATTCCTTTGGCTCCTGAATCTGGAGCCAATGAAGTTTCATTAAACTTCATTGAACAAAATTAATATTGGTGTGGGCTATGCAGAAAACTTAGGACATCTAGGTGAAAAATACTCACAAGGGGTTAGTAACTCTGCAGCAATTTCCAAAATGATTCAGTCGACATGTGCTTTCAGAGGCTTTGAATATCCCCATGCCAGGCCTCTCTGGGGGAGCCAAAGATTTATCCCCAGTCTCTGTTCTCAGGGGGCTGACAATCTAGCCTGAGAGGGAAGAAACCCACACAAAAAGTGGAATGACAGAAGAAAAGATTTCATCACGAGTTATAAGAGTAGCACAATGATTCAATGGAGAAAGAATAGTCTTTTCAAGAAATGGTGCTGAGATAACATACATACATATCCACATACATGTAAAAGAATGAAGGTGGACCCCTACCTCACGCCATATACAAAACTAGCTCAAAACAGATCAAAGACCTGAAGGTAACAGCTACACTATAAAACTCTTAAAATAAAATATATAAGTAAATCTTCATGACTTTGAGTTTCTTACATATGACACCTAAAGCACAAGCAACCAAAGGAAAAATAAATCAATAAATTGGACTGGATCAACATTAAAACCTTTTGTGCTTCAAAGGATAGCCACAGAATGGGAGAAAATGCATATAGATCAGATATCTGATAAGATTCTGGTATCCAGAATAAAGAACTCTTACAATTCAACAATAAAAATACAAATAACCCAACTAAAATGACAAATTATCTGAACAGACAATTTTTCCAAAAAAGATATACAAATGGACAATAAACACATGAAAAGGTGCTCAACATCTTTGGTGGTTAGGGAAATGCAAATCAAAACCATGATAAGATGCCACTTCATACCTACCCACTAGGATGGCTACAATCAAAAAGGCAGAAATAACTAGTGTCGGTGAGGATATAGAAAAACTGGAATGCTATACGTTGCTACAGGGAACATAAAATGGTGTAGCCACATTGGAAGACAATATGGTAGTTTCTCAAAATGTTGAACATACAGTTACCACACAACCCAGCAATTCCACTCTTAGGTATCTACTCAGGAGAACTGAAGTATGTTCACACAAAGACTAGGGCACAAATGTTCACGTCAATATTATTCGCATAGCCAAAAGGTGAAAACAAATGTCCATCAACTGACGAATGGATGAGTAAAATGTGGCATATTCATACAATAGAATATCATTTAGTCACAAAAAGGAATGAAGTACTGGTATGTGCTATGACATGGATGAACCTTGAACATGGTTTTCTCAGTAAAAGAAGCCAGACATAAAGGCCACATATTATATGACCTCATTTACATAAAATGTCCAGCATAGGAAAATCCATAGTGACAAAAGTAGATTGGTGGTTGTCTGGGGACGAGAGGTGGAGAGAATGGGGAGTGACCCTTCATGGGCATGAGGTTTCCTTTTGGGACAATGAGAATGTTCTGGAATTAGAAGGTGGTGATAGTTGTGAAACTATGTAAATAAATATACTAAAAAATACTGAATCATATACTTTAAAAGGGTACATTTTATGGTATGTGAATTATATTTCAATTTTTAAAAATTAGTAGCACAGCCCCAGGATGCTTTGGATGGTCCCTCGAAGGAGGGAGCAGTCAGGCCGGGGTACAGCTGGAGCTGGGCTGGAGAGAGAGCAAGTCCCTGCCGTTTTGCCCTGAGAGCAGCAGTCCCTGGAGGACCCTGTGACTGAGAGCACAAGGAAGCCATCGCTTCTGGCAAACAGGAGTCCCATGGCCCACATGCTGATGGCTCCATGCAGTTTTAAAGGGAATTTACCTTTTGTTTTTGAGTTTCCATTTCCTCTTGGAGAACAGAGGCAGAAACTGTTGACAAGTCTGGAAATTGGAAATGTAAATGAAAAAGAGAGTGCCCTGGGGAGAGCCTGTGTGTGCAGCTTCCCCTACTCCATCACCTTGTGCCACCAGGGGCTTCCGGCTCAGGGACACGGCAGCAAAGCTGGAAGGAAGGACTTGCCATGAGTCTGTCAGACAAGGCGAGCAACCCTGGGCGTGATGCCAGGTGGAAGCAGAATGGGCCATCTCCAAGCATGTTGAGTGGAGAGGGCCAGTCTCTGTTCCCTCCACGTAACAGGAACAGTCTGGGCAATGTTTTTAACCCTGAATGGCAGGTTGCTATGGTGTTGTATGGGCACCTGCTCAGGAAACGATGGAATGGGCCGGCTCTATTTATGAAAGAGTAGGACAAATCCTGCGTGTGTCCTTGGGGCAGTGCCAGGCAGGCAGGACTTGTTCCTGGAGGTTCCTGGCCGACACCTTCATCTTACAGGTGTTCAGGGAGGCTGAGTGACTTGGCTCAGGGGACAAAGCTTATTGCCAGCAGATCAAGGGCTGATGCCAGATCACCTGTCTCCAGATTTATTGCTTACCCCCTTGCTTCACCCTTCACCTTTCCTCTCAAATGACAGATACAATGACCATGGATTCAAACGCTGGCAAACACCTGGTCTCTGGCTATGTCTCTCTCTGGACAGAATTTCTCTCTCTGTTCCTTCTTTTTCTTCTCCTCCTCTTCCTTCTTCTTCTTCTCTCTCTCTCTCTCTCTCTCTCTCTCTCTCTCACTTTAGAAGAGAACTCCAGAGCAGTGATTCTCAAACCCGAGAGAGCATCAGAGCCACTGGGGGCTTGTTAAGACACAGTGCTGGGCCTGATTCAGTAGGTCTAGGGTGACTCATTAGTAACAATTCCCCAGGTGACAATAATGCTGGCTCAGGGATCACACTTTGAAAACCCTGTCCACTGTCAAGTCCCTGGACAGGACCCTTTCTACCCCATTCTGTGCAGGCGAACACCTCACTCATTTTCATAAATTTCCAGAAAATGAAATTCTATAGATGACTAAATATTATGATGATCACATATGGGATTGATTAAACACTTACTAAATGTCAGGCGAACTGAATTTCATAGTCGTGAGGTTTTCTAGTGCCAAGTCTCTGTACTGCAAGCTAAACTCATTGATGGTTAAGAAACAGCCTTCTGGCACTTCTCATTGCTGAGAGCAGGACTCTGGTGTGATGGAGGTTGGAGATACTGAGTGACGGAAATGATATTGTCACCTGCTGACCTTCTCAGCCACAGACAGTATGGGCAGCACTCTTTTAAAGATTTCTGTTTACTTGCTTCCCAAGTATCCACAGAAACCCAGAATCATGGACTTCCACATCTGGATAGGACTCTAGATACCTAGTCATCTCCCTTCACTGCATAACCTCTGCCATTCCTTCAGTTTCCTGCTGTAATCCCACCCTCACTGGCCTCCTGCCTAAGATGCCACAGCTTCTGTAAAGGCTTCCCAACACGCTGAGGAAGATGGAATTGTCCCCTCCTCTGTGTCCCCATTGCAAAGTCCCTTTTCGATGTGTCTACAGAGAAGAAAGTGAGTCAATGCCAGATCTTGAAGGATGCTCAGACTTAGTAGAATTCTCTTATTTGATAGTGTGGGAAACTGAAGCCTGAATGGTAAAATAAGATGTTAAGAAAAGAGAAATAGGCAGTGCTCTAAGAAGTTTAGAGTGCAGCAAATTTTGTTTTCAGTGATGCTTTCTGTGGAAGGTGGGTGAGTGGGGAAGGGCTACAGGGAGCACGTGGAGGGGGGAGTTGCGAGTGGCCAAGCCGAGGCTGGGAAGGGCTGGAGGAGTGGAAAGACAGCAGCAGCTCCACCAGGCACCCAGAGTTTCCCAACTGTGACACCAAGTTGTTTCTGGACCCAGAGCATCTGTGAGCCCCAGGCAGAGGGGAGACCCAGAGTGAGTGAGTTAGATATTCCCTGCTGTGTCCTGCCAGGCCCCTAGGTCTGGGAAGTGTTCTGCTGCTGTGCTTAGGAGGCCCAAGACACTCATGTGGGGACCTGGATCCCATCAGACTTGCATAAACTGAGTCCTGGTCTTCACTGGCTGGGGATTTGCTGCTCTTTCTCCTGCTCCTTTTCCAGAAATGAAAGAGTCATCATCCTCTTCTTCTGCCTTATACGCCATCAACTGGGAGAAGAGGTTGTGAACCATTCAAATAACATAGCGAGGGGCACAAAAGAGCCCATGGTCTCAGCTCTGTCTACCCCCCATCCCTATCATCCCCTGTTCTCCCTTCTGCAATTTAGGCTCCAAGCATTTTCCCAGTTTCCCTTCCCTCTACACATCCTGCTCTCAAAATGCCTTTGCACTGCTGGCAATGGCTTGCCACTCGGCCCCATGGCAGCAAATGCCGTCAGTGCTCTGCCTGAAACCCTCAACCTTGCACATATTGGGGTGGTCCTACAGCCTTGAGACTTCCAGAATTTGCATCTCTGTGCTGGAGAGATGGCCACTCTGTTCGTGCAAGGCAGGCAGGAAATGCCCAGCATGCACCATGGAGCAAAGCTCAACCATGACACAGGAGTAGGTCTATAAATACCCTGACTCCCTGGCCCCTCAGGTGAGATCATTCAGAGACATGTATTTGAAAAATCTGCTCCCAGATTTTCTCCACAAGGTGACCCTTCATTCATCCCTATGATGACTGAGTTAATAATACATCCTTATGAGTTGCTCCCCCCCTTTATCTATTCCTTTTTCTCTTTTGTTGTTCATGTATCTTCCAAAAAACTGTCTTGCACTCACATCCGTGTCTCAGATTCTATTTGTAGGGTGAATCCAATCTCAGCCACAAGCAATGATGTCATATGCAAAGTCACTACTGAAATATCATCTCATATCTCCACTTTTCCAAGTGGTAAAGGATTCTGTCCTCCTGTGCTACTGGCACTGTCTGAACACCTCCGTCAGGCACATGTTATGCTGTTTTCCAAAGGCCTGTTTGCCTGACGGTGTCTCCCCACTGTGCTTTACCCCTGGAAGGAGGCAGAGACTGCGTCTTGGCCTTTCTTGTGTCTGTATCATCCCACCAACCATCCTCCACATAGCAGGCATTGGGTGATGAATGGATCATTGTCAAATAGTTGGGGGGTATGACGGTTTGGAGAAAACAGCATTAAACACAGAATCAGAGGACTAGATTGTGGGGTCCCCATTTTTCAAGACATTACCTATGTGTCTGGGGACAAGTTGCCTGATTTTCTGGGCCTCAGTTTCCTTTGTGTGAAAAATGATGGGTGGAGACCATAGCTTCCATGGTTGTCTCCTCCATACCTAATAGAGGGTAAAAAGAGTTGGTGATATTTGGCACATCATCACCGACACAACCCCCCACTGAGGACTATGTCCCCACCCTGATAACTGACTTCCTGTACCCATCTTCTACTCCTTCCCCCAGGGCACTGCAAGGAAGGAAGTACTCCAGAGCTCAGGAGCTGGGTGAGGGAGTCGCGTGGCTCCAGGCAGGGATGGCTTCATGCTCCAGTGAGCTCACAAAACAGCAATGCAATTCCCCCTGCCCCTTAACTATCAGCCGCTCAGAAGGAGAGACGCTCTCTCCTGCCCTCCTCTGCCTGCCTTCGTTAGTCATGACTCATTAATTGCCACCGGCGAATGAGTTTTATTCTAATTTTCCTGATCTAATTCAGAGATGTTTTCAGCTAAAGATCAGGATATAGGTTTTTGGCTTAGCTAATGAAATATCTAATGAATTTGCATTAGTGACAATTACAGACAGGACACCCAGAAGAGATGAGCTAATCTCAGCCCTCCGCAGATGCCCCTTGCTAATGTCTCCTTTAAGGGGAAAAGCACAGTGTTTGTGCTCGTCTCCCTGATTCACAAGGCTGCTCCGGCCCAGAAGAAGGGGATTGAAGAAGCATTTGACTTTCTCTTCTTTTATGCTGTGGCTCTGCCTCCAAACCAAGTTTGATGTGAAAGTGGGCCTTCCAGATGTGAAAATGGCCTCCTCCAAATAGGATTCACGTATACATTTACATGTAGGTGAGAGACTCTCTTAATCTCAACAAACAAACAAGCAAACGAGCCAAACAACCTGGACCCTAGAATAGTGACTCACCAGGGAGGGCAGATTCCTTCTCTAATCAAATAGGAATCTTAGGCTAAAACGAGGGCCCTGGAAAGTTAGTGAGCATTTGGAGTACAGTCCTGGAATTCTTGCTCCATCCCCATGTAGAAGAGGTTGTGACTCTATGAGGCTCTTCCATTACCCCCACACCCCCTTTTCCTTGTTTCATAGGGTAAAAAGAGCAACTGAAGGTGGCAACGCCTGGGGATAGAAAAGTCTTTAAAATCACAGAGCTAAATCATTTGGCATTGTCAGCTTTTATGAACTCTGCTCTGCTGCAAGCCTGCTGCCAACCAGAGTCTAAAACAGGTCTAAGCAAGTCATAGGAACAGGAAAAGCAGCCCCCAAATGGGCTGAATGTGTACCACCATCCCCATCACCTGGCTGCTTCCATCCTCTTCTCTAGCCTCACAGTTGAGGCGGAGCAAAAACAGCATCTTCCGCGTGGGAGGTTAGAGTTAAAGGCAGTCACCACTCTGGGGCATGAGAGTTGGGGGGTTTTGACCTATTTTTTCCCTCCTTCTTCTTTACCCCTTCCCTTACTCCTACGTTACCTTGACTTGGCTGTGAGATCATCTCTGTTGATCTCCTTTTGCTGGCTTTGTTACTGGACATTCTTCCAATCTGAAGGTGAAAAATGCTTTCTTTAATCTCCTGTGAGTTCCTTGATCTCTGTCTTGTGGAGTGCCTGGTCTGGGCCAGTCCATCTCAGGAGTTTGACAGCCTCATGCACCAGCTAATGTTTCTCATATAACCTCGGGTGCTTTTTCATGGTCAGAGAGTAGCTCTCTTAAATTTAAGAGATCAAGAGAGTGGAGTGAAGGATCTGGTACAAGGGTTAAAGCAAAAATTATTGCCCTCTTGGGGAATCCATCACACATCCTCTGGCTCTGGTGACCATGGCGGTGAGGAGGGACAGACCACGTCTTACACATCTATGTTGCTTCCACACTCAGCATAGCACTTGGTGCACTGCTGGGGCTGGACATGTGTGTGGAGTTAATAAACAGATGGATGAATTTTGGACTGTCTTGCTTACATTAAGAAAGCTGGAGAAAGACCATCATCAAAATTGAGATCTCTGCTTCCAGAGGAAAACAAAAATAGAGTCAGAGATATAGAGAGATCAAACTTAAGGTTGGCATTGTGACCTTAAGCCATTCTATGCAGTAAGAGAGTTGATTGCCAAACAAATGCCATCTTGATTATCCTAAATACATGTGACAGCTTAGCCTCCCTGAATGTCCTTCTCCCTTTCCCATGTACATACACAAACACATGCCATCATGAAAAGCCAACACAGGAAGGAGACACAGTGGTCCGGCATGGGCAGGTAGGAGGCCCCATGCCAGACATCCTGACTTCAACAAGGTATCTGAGCAACCGTGGAGTGGCTGAGCCAGCCCTCAGTGTGCAGCCAAGCCAAGCAGAGGAGAAAGAGAAAACCTTGGGCAAAGGGACAAGCGGGTGATGGGGGAGCAAGACTTTGTGCACCTTTGCACCAGACAGGGCTGCCATCTCAGGTGTGTAAGTGTGTAGTGGTCAAAGAGCATGGAGCAGCAAAGCAAACAGGTCCAGCGTCTCAGTTGAACAGCTGCACAATCTACTCAATGCACCTCTTCGAATCCTTCTTAACTCATCCGTAAAATGGAGATAATAGTAATATTTAGCTCCTGTGATTGTAGGGAGGAATAAATCTGTGCTTATTGAGACAGTATGCCAGGGAGTATTCTGAGCCCAGAGGACACAGAACAAGACAGACAAGTCCCTGCTGTTGTGGAATTTACAGTGGGAGCCAGTATGTAAACACTCAAAGGGTCAAGAGGACTTCAGGTGAAGGCGATTGCTGTGATGAAAATATAAAGTGATGAGGTGTGGTGATTCCTGACTCAGGGGCGGAAGGAGGAGGAGACTTCAGGGAGGAGATGTGAGTGAGCAGGGGAGCCTGCTAGAGGAGCGGGAGAGGAGGAGGGGTGATCCGGTTTACATTCTTAAAAGATCCCTCTCTTGATAGTGAAGTTATGCATATAAAACAGCTCATGCCTTATGTTAGGAGCACATTTTTTCGTGGAGATTACAGAAATGTTTGTAAGGTGTTTAGCAGCATAGGACACATCATAATAAGTGTTATAGGAGATTTTTATAAAGCCTGTAATGTGTGTTTAGCTCCTTCCTAAAGATTATAATCTAAAGATAGTTTAAAGATAGAGACCTGCATTTAGCAGTTCGTAGTCGAGTAGGGGCACGCCAACAGATCACTCTAATACACAGTGCGTTGTAAGTGCTAGAATAAAGGCAGATGCTCAGGGTAATGTTTGGTGACCCAGGAGCTGAATGCTGGAGTGAAGTGGGGTGGGAGGAGCTAGCCAGGAGGAAAAAGAGAAAGGTAGCTCCAGTTATATGGGAAACAGCACGGATGCCTACTGCGGTGGTATTTTGCATAATTTCGGAGCTTTAGGTGTTGCAATGGCAGACTGGAAACCCAGGCTGATCTCACTTCATGGGGCTTCTGTGAGCCCAGATAACAAACAGACCTGTGTCCTGGGCATCACTAGAGAGTTTTTGGCAACCAGGGACCTTGCCAAAGCCTGTCAATTTGGAAGATCTCTCTGGCTGGAGGGTGATTTGAAGAAGACAGAACAGAGCCCGAGGGACCCTGCACGTTGGGAGGTCCTTGCCATTCCCCGGGGGTTAGAGAAATGGTGAGGACCAGGGAGGTGAAAGGAGATGGAAAGCAAGCAACGGGTTTCATAACTATTTTGGAGGAAAAAAATCAGCAGGACCTGACAAGGAGTAAACACTCAGTAATTTCTTTTTAATGAAATTGATTGGATTAGAGGAATGGAGTGAAGATTCCATCCTATATCTGGGGTGGGGTGCGAGCCTTGAGGTCAGACGCCAAGCAAACACTCAATAAATGCCTCCCATGGCCGTGACTGGTGTCAGACTCAGAGTGACGGAGTCTCCAGGGAGGTCTCAGGAGGCAAGGAAGTTCAGAGGACATTCCTGGGCTAAGGGGCTTTGGGATTAAGGAAGGAGGGACAGGCTAGTGGACTGGGGTCTGGGTATCACTGCAGGTTACAGGAGGGAGAGTCGTTAATTATGGACCACAAGATGTGCCCTGTGACCCACTATCGATTCCAGTTCCTGCACATGATTCATCAGTTTCCATTCATTGCCCGCAGCGTGCCTGGGCGAACAACAGTCACATTTGAAGCCATAGGGGACCAGATTTGGGGGAGTCCTCTGGGGGCCTTTTCCTGGGAAATGTGTACCACGAGTGTCCTTTTATGCTGTCCGTAGATCACTCACGAGGGGTCCAGTCCCTCTTCACCTCCGCCTCGTCTTGGCCTTCAGAAAAGCCTCTGATCCAGTCCACGTGGTCACTAAAGGGGTGCGCAGCAACCCTGGCATGTCAGCAAGTTTGCCACTAACAGATTTGAACCCCGAGACAAAGATCGATGGCCTATTCGGTAGCTTCCAGCTTTGCCGGTCCTGGAGCACCTGCGTCAGCTGGATCGGGCTGTCTTTGCTGACTCTGTCTCACACGTGTAGCTGCTGAGTTTCTTCCACATCTGGTCACTGCCTTCCCCACACACAAGACACCTGAGTTGACACAATCCAGGCAAAGAGGTGGCACCTCCCCATGCGCCTTCCCTGTACACGGGGTGGGAAGTGTCTTAGGAAAGCAGCCTCTTGTCGCTGATGCTGTACCTGGGCCCCTGAGTTCTTTGATCTTCTTTAGATTATCAGACAGCTGAAAAGCCCCATTTTGTTTGGGATTTCAGTCTAGTTTTCACGGCTAACATTTCATCGGCTCCGGACCTAGAAAGAGCAGTCCCATGTCCGGGTGGTCTTCGCAGGTGTCAGGGAGACGTTCCTAACCATGGACTTCAGCTGCCATCCATGGCCTTGGTGTCTTCCTCACTCTGCCGACTGTCTTGCAGGGATGCTCCACCATCCACCTTGGCACCTGCCCTTGGAGAGCAAACTAAAGCTGATGCTGTGTCATTGTGTCTTCATTTTTTTCTTATTTTTAAAAGAGATGAAAGACATCATAACAACGAAAAAAAGGTAGAAAAAGTCCTCATCTCAGAATAAAAGGCAGTCATCACAAGGAAAAATATTTGCTAGGCTTCACCAACGGGTGCACTGTAACGGGCATAGATTTCTCCTTTTCCCCTGAGTGGTGAAAGCTCCATTACAGATGCTGAATGCTCAGAATCACTGTTCTTTATGCTCAAGGGAATCCCTGTTGCTGAGAGCCCCAGATATCTCATGGGATACAGTCAGGGCAGGTGAGTGGCTGCAGGAGGCAGCAGAGAACTCGCAGAATCACAAGGAAGTTTCAGAAGTAGAGGTTACACTGAGTGTCATCTACAGCCCCATTTGCATTTTGCAGAGAGACTAAACCCGAAGATATTGAAGTAACATGTCAAGGCCACTCTTACTGCCTCTTAGTGCTCACTGATCTTGATGCATCCAGACCAGTTACAGCCCAGAAGGAGGAAGTGTGAAAATGTTGGAGCAATCTACACCCTGACATTTAGTTATCTGGTCACAGAGGGCAGAGGGGCTTTCGAGCCCAGGAACTGACATCTGATTCCCCTTCCCCAGGGCTCTAATGTACACAGCTTAGAGTCGATGTGCATGATGCCCCCGGAGGGGTACAATCAACAGTGTGTACCCCTGTGCACAGTGGCCAGGCCTTCCCTTGATGGGTGGGAAATTGATTTGAGTTGAAAATTCTACATTTGTACCTAGAGTCAAGCCGAATGGATGGAAATCCCACATTTATCTCCATGTCTTCCAAAATCCAACTAAAAAGAATGTCAATAAAAAAAAATTTAAGGATATAAAACCACAGGGACAGCTAGAAGGCGAGAGGGAGCAGGAAATGTCAAGGGGTGACAACAATTTTTTGAAGATGAAAATCTAGGGGAAATGATAACTGATTTAACAAGGGAAAAGGCTGAACCGTAAGTGCCCATAAAGGGGGTTATAAACAGGGAACTAGTCAATTCAGTCGCACACTCACACACGGATATGCACGTGTGCAAACATACACACACACACACAAATTCACATGATCAGGAATTGGAGGTCCCAAATGGGAAGAAGGAAGGAGCCCCAAACCAGCAAATTTTGTTGTATAAGGAGCATTCACCTTCCAAAGGTGGGTAAGCACTTAGGAACAAACCAACTTGAGAGTAGGTCTCACCTTGACCCTTAAGGGTTCAGGAGTGCAAGTTGTCGTGAGTGCATGGCCCAACCATGACGCTTAATGTGACTCTCCCATGTGAGGACGCCGGCCCCATGGTCTGAGCTAGACAAGGCACCAGGCCCTCTGCAGCCCTGAGGGTGAGGTCTCTGAGTTTCTGGATCAGAAGGATGGTGACATCCCACCACCCAACTCAGGACTCCTCGTTAGCTGTGTGTCTGGCATAAGCATTCATTTTGGGATAGAGAGCTGGGGCTACCATTAGGCACAGGGAGTTGAATTCCTCTCTATTTGGGAGAAAAGTCCTTGGAGAATGTTCCATGGGCACTTTATAGATGGGGACATGGAGAATCTGAGCCACTAGCTCAGAGTCAGATAGCAACTGGGCAGTGAAGGAGGGGGACTAGCCCCTCTGCTTTCCTGGCCGGGGCCACCGTCTGCTACAGGTGCATGAGTCAGGCCAGTGCGACCCCTGGATGGGAGGGAGGAGATTCTCGGAAAACAACCCTCAGTTACTCTTTCTCAGCAACCTTGGTCTGCTAGGCGTGGTCAGACTTGGTTTACAGACTCTGGAAACCTGGGACAGGGGCAAGCCAGTATCGAGTCTTACCCAGGGCTTGGGGACAGAAGGGATATGTTCACCTCTGAGGACCAGTGCCCTCAAGGCTGTGGTCATTTAGGAAGTCCCTGGTCTCCCGGTACCCTTGCTGTCTGAGAGAAGTGTTCAGAAGGGATGCAGGGAGGTGGTCACTGCAAGGTCAGTGCACAGCGATGCTGACTGGACTCACCAGAGTGTCTAGGGGATTCTGCCAGGTTCTTCCAAGGACTTTGGACTAGACTTGTGTGTTTTCCCGGTTCTTTTTTTTTTTTCCTGACTTAAAAAATAAAGTTGCAAATATAGTAAAAAGAACTCCTATATCCTCTGAATTCAGATTCCTACGTGCTACATTTGACAGAATCACAGAACAATTCTTAACTTTCAGGACATTAACCTGGATACAACATTATTGTCTAATCTGCAGACCGTGTCCAAATTTTCCAGATTGCTCCATAAATGTTCTTTTTTGGGTCTAGGATCCCATCTAAGATCACACAGTGCATTTGGTTGTCAAGCCTACTTAGGTTCCTTTCACCTTTTAGGTTTTTTTTTTTTTAATTATTATTGTGTTACTATTGCTATTATTATTATTTATCACCATTTTAATGTTATTATTATTCTCCTGAAATTCACAGTCTTCTTAATTATCAAATAAACTAGATTGATAGTGTAGGTATGAACATGTCATTTTAGCTTGTGGGATTCTAAGTGAGCTCATCGGTCTCAAATATCAGCCACTTTCACCTAAAGAAGTGGGTGAGGGAGTGGGAGGAAGTACCCGGGAGGCAGGGAGGTGCTGAAATCCCGCCTGAGTTCTGCTCACCACCTTGCATTCACCTCCTCCTGGCTCTGGCCCATACCTGCCCCTAAGGGCGCCTTTTTCTAATTAGCACGAAGATGCAAGTGGCAGTCCTGCTCAGGCTGGTGGCGTCATCTCAGACTGACATGTCACAAAACCTGTCCTTGTAATAGCAGGATACAGAGAGACAGTGTGAATGACGCAGAGGACATGTGTCACCTCCACTGGGAAGGCTCCTCTGAGCTTGGAAGCAGGTGCAGCCACTAGGAAGTCACACAGGGAGGGTGG
This sequence comes from Avahi laniger, assembly GCA_963575035.1. NCBI lineage: Eukaryota > Metazoa > Chordata > Mammalia > Primates > Indriidae > Avahi > Avahi laniger. The sequence goes on from CAUYSK010115993.1 coordinate 121,900, forward strand.
AAGGACAGAATCAGCCACACAGGTAGCTCCCCGGCCAGAGGGGGGTGACTGACACATCCACCCTCCTTCTTCCCTGTCCCCAAGCCCTCAGGCCCCATGTCACCATTCTCACTGTGACAAACACTTTCTTTAGTGCCTTTGCTTCATTATCATTTATTTTTCTTGATAAAAACATGCCTGCCTATTAAAGAAAATTTGGAAAATAAGAAAAGTAAGGTTAAAAATAAAACCAAACTTTTATTGCTGTACCAATCACAGGTAGGCACTATTAATATTTGTGTTAAGTGCTCAGTTTTGTAATGGAACTCTTCTATATTATAGATTTTTTAACATTGGTATAGTCATATACCCTCATGACTTATAACTTTCGATTAAATCACAAATATTTTGATGTTATTGCATCTATCAATGTATTACATTATTTTTTCAGTTTTAATTGAGAGATTATCTTCTGGGTTATGTAACCTTTTCACCATAGTTGGACATTCATGGGGGCTTCAACTTTTGCTGTTATAAATTATACTTTGCCTCTTATTTAGAAGTATTCTGTTAAGGTGGAATCCCAGAAGTGCTATTACTTGGTTAAAGACTATGCATATTGGAGGTTCTTGAGAAGTTTACTTTAGCTTTTTATTATTCAGATTGCTTCATTCATTCACAGATTTCCTTTTTTGTTGGGTAAATATTTATTGGGTTCCCGCTGTCTTCCAGATCCTTTGGTGAAAACCAGGTATTCATTAGGAATAGAAAAAGTCACAACCCCTGTGTCTATGGACACTACCATCTAGCAGAGGAAAAACTGTAATCGTGTAACCGAACAAATAAATTTATAATTTTAAATGGTGATAAATATTATAAATAAAAAATACAAGGTTCTATGAGAAAGTACCACAGGGGAGTCTAATTAAGATGAGAAGTAGGTCATTGAAGGCTTCTCTAGGAACATGTCACTTAGGAGGAGTTGGACAAACTAAGAGTAGGGCAAAACATTGTGCTCGTGGCAAGCACTATGTGCAAAGGCCCTGTGCACAGAGCTTGGCGTGTCAGGAACTTAAAATAGACCATTGCTCCTGACAATGAGCAAGGGAGACAGGCATAAGATGAGGCTGAACAGACAGATGAGGAACAAGGAACACAGGTTTGCAGTTGTATCATAAGTGTAATGGGATGAAGGGAAACCATTGCAAGGGTTTAGGCAGAAAAATAAAATAGTGGGATTTGTGTGTTCTACGAGGACTGGGGGTGGGTCGAGAGACTTGGGGATGATGGCTAAATGGTATGCAATCTTTTTTTTCAGGATAATGAAAAATGTTCTAAAATTGATTGTGGTGATGGATGGACAGCTCTGTGAAGATACTAAAAGCCACTGAATTGTACACTTTAAATGAGTGAATTGTGTGGTATGTGAACTATATCTCAAAAAAGCTGCTTAAAAAATGTGCAGCTGACTTCAGTGTGGAAAATGCATTGCAGGCAGCGAGAGTGGCGTTGAATGGAACAGTTTGTAATAGTCAAGTCAGGACATGATGGATGGATTATTCTAGGGTGGTGACCGCTGGGAAGAGAGCAGCTGATGATTGCAGATATTTTTATGTTTACATTTATTTCTCAGACAGAGTATAAGCTTCCCAAGGCTGGAAATGAATTTCTTTCTTTCTTTCTTTCTTTTTTTTGCTGAATAAGCATTTCTGGATGTTAACTAATTGGGCCTGAAATTAAAAATTTGGTAAGGCAAGATAAGACAAAGAGACCAAGAATCTACCTGGAAGGGTCAGGAGAGTGCTTCTTAGAGGAAGACACATTTTAGGTAAATCTGAAGGATGAATAAGATCTTACCAAGAGAAGAGAAATCTGGAGATGGACAGTGGGGTGGAAAAGAGGTGAATGGTGGAGAAGGGTAGAAAGTAGGGAAAGCATTTTGAAGAACTAAAGGAAAGACCACTAGTAAAACTACAACCAGGAAATTTTTGAACGTGTCATTTGGCTGTGATATAGGCAGTGATCCTGAGTGATTGCATACCAGTCCCCTGGGTGGTTTATTCAAATACAGATTGTGGCAGAGACGGGGCTATGGGCCCAACAAACCATGTCCTGTTCTTCTGGGACACTCATTTTCCAGATGGCCGGTTGCAGGAATGGCCTATCTGTTCCTGTTTTCCTCTATTCATGGCCTTTAGTAATCCCTCCCACACAGGCTGTGGCCTTGGATAGGTAGCTTGCTGTATCAGTTTCCTATTGCTGTTATAACAAGTTACCACTAATTTAGTGGCTTGAAACAATATAAAGTTATCTTACAATTCTGGGAGTCAGAAGTCCAAAATGAGTTTTACTAGGCTAAGATCAAGTTGTTGACATGACTGTGCTCTTTTCTGGGGACTCTAGATGCCAATCCATTTCCTTGTCTTTTCTGGCTTCCAGAGGCTATCTGGACTTCTTGACTCACAACCCATTCCATCTAGAAAGCCACCAAGGGCTGCTGGAGTCTTTTTCATGATGTCATCTCTCTATTTCTAACTCAGCTTCCTTCTTTTTTCCCATTTAATTACCTGTGTGAGTACATTAGGTCCACCTAGATAACCCATGATAAGGATAGCTTATTAGCAAACTTAATTCCCCCGTGTCATACAATATAACATTTCAGGGATTAAGATGTGGACATTTTCAGGAGGCCATTATTCTACCTACCACAGTTTACCCTCCAGCCTACCAAAGTTATAATCCCACATATAAAATACGTACACTCCGTCTCCAGGTTGCTAAAGGTCTCAACCCACTACACTTGCTTTGTCCAAAGAGCCAATAGCAAAAGTGACACAGAAGAGATTTGAAAAGTATTTGCACGATAGAACTTGCTCTGTTGCTGCTCTTAGAACTCTGAGCTTCTAGGTGAGCCCTAGAAAGACACTCTACTTGTTCTCTTAGCCAGTGTTCCAAGAGAGCAGAAAGCTTTCAGGAGGCTCTGGAGGATTATGAATAACCCAAATGAAGGGATTGCACATCCATAGTCACTACTTAGAGGACAGGTGTCTAAAAAGCCACCCAACCAGGAACATCCTTGCTGGACTTTGAGTGAAAGAATTGATCAAGTGCTCAGATGAGTTTTTATATTAAGTATTTTCTTGATCAAATGACACATGTCCTGGTACCTATTGACCTGACAAATACGTTTTTCTCCATACCTGTCCATGAGGTCCAATTGAAGCAGTTTGCCAGCAATACACCTTAAATGTCCTGCCTCAGGGGTGAACCATTTCTCCAGTCCTCTGTCATACCTTAGCTCCCCGGGATCCTGATTGCCTTTTCCTTCCAAAAGATTTCACGCTGACATTATGCCGATTGGACCAAGTCAGCGAGATGTAGCAACTACTCTAGACTTATCATTGTGTGCCAGAGTGTGGGACATAAATTCAACTAAAATTCAAGAGACTTCTGCCTCAAATCTCTAGGGGGTCTGTGGTTTGGGACATGTTAAGATATCCCTTCTAAGGTAAGGGATAAGTTGTTGTATCTGGCCCCTCCTATAACCAAGGAAGAGGCCTAACACCTAGGGGGTCTCTTTGGATCTTAGAGGTAGCATACACCTCATGTTGGTGTGTTACTCCAGCCTGTTTTCCAAGTAACCTAAAATGTTGCTAGTTTTGAGTGGAGTCCAGCATGACAGAAGGCTCCGCTACAGATTCATCGTGTGGTGCAGGCTGCTCTGCCACTTGGGTCACATGGTCCAGCAAATCCAGTGTTACCTGAAGTGTCAGTGGCAGATAGCAATGCTGTTTGGAGACTTTGGCAGGTCCCCATAGGTGAACTGCAGCACAGGCCTTTAGGAGCAAAGCCCTGCCATCATCTGGAGATAATTACTCTCCTTTTGGGAGACAGGTTTTGGCTTGCTACTGGGTCTTCGTAGAAACTGAACGCTTGACCATTGGGCCACCAATTTACCATACCACATGAGCTGCCCAACATGAACTGGGTGTTATATGACCCACCAAGCCATGACATTGGATGTGCACAGCAATACTCCATCATCAGATGGAAGTGGTGTATACGTGACTGAGCCCAATCAGGCCCTGAAGGCACAAGTAAATTGGAGGAAGAAGTGGTTCATGTGCCATGGTCCCCACTCTTGCTGCACTGTCTTGTCTCTCGAGCCCATACCTATTGTCTCATGGGGGTTACCTACCATGAGTTGACAAGGCAAGACTCTGGCCTGGTTTCAGGTGGTTCTGCACAATATGCAGGCATCACCTGAAAGTGGACAGTTGCAGCATGGCAGCCCCTTTGTGGGACATCCCTGGGGACAGCAGTGAAAGGAAATCTCCCAGTGGACAGAACTTCAGACAGTGCTGCTGGTTGTGCACTTTGCTTGGAAGGGGAGATGGCCAAACTTGCGATGGGTTGGTTACAGCCCATGAGCTGTAACCAATGATTTGGCTGGGTGGTCAGTGACTTAGAAGGATCATGATTGGAAAATTGGAGACAAATAAATTCAAAGAAAAATTATGTGTGTAGGCCTCCCTGAATGGGCAAAAAGCATGAAGATATATGTGTCCCATGTGAATGCCCACCAAAGGGTGATCTCAGCAAAGGAAGATTTTGACAATCGAGTGAATAGGATGACCAGTGCTGTGGATACTGTCAGCCTATTTCCCTCAGCCACCTTTGCCATCACCCAGTGGGCTCAGGAACACAGTGGCCAGGGTGGCAGGGGTGGAGGTTATCCAGGGGCTCAGAAACGTGGGCATCCACTCTCCAGGGCTGACTTGGATACAGCCACCTAATATGGCACACAGTTCTCTGGGTAATCAGGTTGGTTACATTGGACCTCTTCCATCATGAAAGGGGCAGTGTTTTGTCCTTAATGGAATAGACACTCTGGATATGGACCGTCCTTCCCTGCATATAATACTTTTGCTGGAACTATCATCTGTGGACTTACAAAATGCCTTATTCATTGTGACAGTATTCCACATGGCATTGCTGCGCATCAGGGAATTCACTTTATAGCTAAACAAGTGCAGCGATGGGCCCAGGCTCATGGAATTCACAGGGCTTACCACGTTCCCCACCATCCTGTAGCAGCTGGCTTGACATAAGGGTGGAGTGTCCTTTTGAAGACTCAGTTATGGCAGCAATCAGATGGCAATACCTTGCAGGGCAGGGCAAGTTTCTCCAGAAGGCTGTGTATGCTCTGAATCAGAATCCAAAATGCGGTGCTGTTTCTCCAATAGCCAGGATTCACTGGTCCAGGAATCAAGGGGTAGGAATGAGACTGACACACTCACTGTTACCCCTAGTGATCAACTAGAAAGAGTGTTGCTTCCTGTTTCCCCACGTTGCTGCTCGGCTTGCCTAGTGGTCTTGGTTTCAGAGGAGGTGATGTTTTCACCAGGAGACAAACAGTGATGTCCACTGAAGTGGAAGTTGAGACTGCCACCCCGCCACTTGGTGCTCCTCACACCTCTAAGCCAGCAGGCCAAGAAGGGAGTCATGGTGTTTGACGGTGAAATTGTAGGGAAGGAAAATTGGACCACAAGTCCACAGTGGAGGTGAGGAAGAGTGTGTCTAGAATACAGGAGATCCCTTAGAGAATCTCTTGTTATTACCATGTCCTATGAATACAGTCAGTGAAAAACTACAGCAACCCAATGTAGACAGCACTACTAATGAAGAAGAGTCTGCCCACCAGATATAGAACCACCACCAGCTGAGGTGCTTGCTGAAATTAAAGGAGGTACAGAATATGTAGTAGAAGAAAGTAGTTATGAATATCAGCTATAACCACATGACCAGCTACAGAAATGAAAACCGTAATTGTCATGAGTCTTTCCTTTTTATTTTGTTATGAATATAAATACTATATATATACATATATGTACACACATACACACAGACATATAAATACACATATATTAAGCAAATATCTTTGTTTTTCCTTTCTTATTCCATTATCATGTAACGTGAAATGTATTGATTTTATATTAGTGTTTAAGTATCATTAATTTTATATCATAGTATTCGAGCTAAAGGATACCAAGAAAAGATTTAACATCACTCAAGCTTTTACTTCCTCTTCTGAGGAAAGGATTAGTGCATTTTTGGTTATACAAAAGATAGTTACATCGTGTTAGTGGAAGTATGGCCTTGTTGATGTTTTTGTTTGAGATTAAGTATGGTTTAATGAGATTCATATGGGTGCAAAGTTGACAAGGGGCTGGACTCTGATGGATAATTTTAAGTGTCAACTTAAGGTATGCCCAGTTAGCTGGCAAAATATTATGCTGGGTGTATTTGTGAGGGTATCCCTGGAAGAACTGAATCAGTAGCATTGAATCAGTAGACTGCTTAAAGATCACCTTCGGCAATGTGGATGGGCATCACCCAATCCACTGAGGGCCTGAGCAGAGCAAAAAGGAAGACGAAGGGTGAACTTGCTCTCTCTGCGTGACCTGGGACATCCATCTTCTGCTTCAGACATTGCTGTTCCTGGTTCTTTGCCTTTGTGCTTAGACTGGAATTACACCACGGGCTTTCTTGGGCCTCCACATTTCAGATGGCAGATTGTAGGACCCCTCAGTCTCCATAATCACATGATCTAATCCCTCATAATAAATATCTTTCTATATATTTCTACTTCTATCTCTCTGTTTATCTATCTATTTATCTATCCATCCATCCCTGCTGTTAGTTCTGTTTCTCTGGAGAACCTTGACTGATACAGTCACTGAGATATTGGAGTTGTTTGTCACAGTAAGTAACATTAATGCTAATACTTTGTATTGCTACTTATTTCTTGGTATTAGGTAAATTGACATATTGTATGATAATTCTGATACACCAGCCCTATAGATTGGATAGTGGAGAAGAATATATGTTAAGAAATAGGATGGAAAAGAAAAAAAAATTCTATAAAAAAGACATCTGCACTCAAATGTATATAGCAGCACAATTCACAATTGCAAAGATGTAGAAACAACCCAAGTGCTCATCAATACATGAGTAGATCAATAAAACGTGGTCTATGTGCATCATGGAGTTCTACTCAGTCACAAAAAACAATGGTGATCTAGCACTTCTTGTATTATCCTGGATAGACCTGGAACCCATTCTACTAAGTGAAGTATCACAAGAATGGAAAAACAAGCACCACATGTCCTGACCATCAAATTGGTATTAACTGATCAACACTTAAGTGTACATGCACTAATAACATTCATTGGGTGTTGAGCGGATGGGATGGGGGAAGAGATGGGTATATGCAAACCTAATAGATTCGGTGTGCACCATGTGGGGGATGGACATGCTTGAAGCTCTGATTTGGGTTTGGCAAGGGCAATATAAGTAACCTAAACATTTTTACCCCCATAATATGCTGAAATAAAAAATAAAAATAAATAAAAATAAAATAAATAAAAAAGTTTGAAGTAAAAAATGGTGTTTGAATGGCATAGCTCATTTGTGAACAGTTTTTTTTCCATAAATAGAAGAAGTTCAAGATTTGGATGGACCTGAAAGGGATTCAGGACATTTTGGTTCCACTGGAAAGAATTAAAGTGTATGCCAAGAATGAAAATGAGACCTTTTCCTTTAAAATAAAAAGTTTTTGCTTTAAAAACAATTTCAAGAGGGGGTTCGGAAAATGGCGAATTAGGGGAGACCTCCTGGCTCTCTGCTCCCACAGTGGGAGGTGAAGAACACGGACACCCACACGCGAGTGAGGCGCTCTCCCACAGGATCGGCTTTGTGAATCTACAAAGAATCAGCGAGGGACAAGCAGCGCCGCAGATAAATGGGGCTATTTTGCACCGAAGAGACAGCACGCACCCCTAAGAGTGCCTAGTGACCAAGGAGGCCGTTC